>APFE030441414.1:77809-88204 GCA_000404065.3 Pinus taeda | reverse complement strand
TGACTCTTTCATATCATAATGATATTTTTTGTAAACAATATATGACTGTGACAATGAAATTTGAAGTTTGAAGTTGGCAATTATAACTCATTGGTAATGATTGTGAATTATGAATATGATGCTTCGTGAAAGACTAAAGTTGTTTCATTTCATTTCATTATTCATGTTTCATTTTATAACATTTCATTTCATGTTAAGAATTAGAAGTTAGGACTTAGAAATATCTAAGATAATATTTCTTGTAATGGTTAAACTTAGCTTACAAGTACAACTTTGGTGATCAATGATGATAAATGTTATATATTGAATTTTCAATTTTGAAAGCTTGAAGTTGAAATTTTAAGATTGAATTTGATGAATCATGATTCACGAGACCCAATATGTTGCAGTTGTAATATGTATTTTACTAACTTGTGGACATGGTTGATGAAGATTATAACTTCTAGATGATTGATGTGATATGGTTCAATGATCAATCTATGTTTTTTTACGTTTTTTATATCTAATTCATCATTCTACATGTTTTTGTTGACATATATGTATCAAAAATTAAAAAATATAAAAAATATATATATTCTTAAAAAATCGCTCCGGGATTCGCTCCCAAACCAGGAGCTTCTGAAAATGTCGCTACCGCTCCCGTTTTTGCTCCCGCTCCCAAGTAACATTGATTAATACCCATTAATATTTTTATTTTCCTAAGTTGAGGCTTAGGAACTCATTAAAAATATTAATTATTTTAAGAACTCCTCATCTAGATGGAATTTTCCAAAACAATTTCTGGGTCTTGGAGATCTCATGTGCTTTAGCCTCTCCACCAATTTTCATAGCTAGAGCACATCCGATGCTACCCCAAATCAACAGGAGGAGACTCGTAGAAGACCACCATAGCCTGCTCAGAAATTAAACATTTCTCATGGCAAGAGGAAGTTGTAGATAATAGATTTACTTGTCTTTTCTAGTTTCTATTAGTTTTAATAATTGTTGACTCTTTCATATTTATTATGATCTTTTTTGTAAACAATATATGACGATTTAAGTTTGAAGTTTGAAGTTGGCAATTATAACTCATTGGTCATGAATTATGAATATGATACATTGTAAGTTGTTTCAATTCATTTCATTTCATGTTAGATATTCTTTGTTTTAATGGTTACACTTAGCTTACAAGTACAACTTTGGTGATCAATGATGATAAATGTTATATATTGAATTTTGAAACCTTGAAACTTTAAGATTGATGAATCATGAGACTCAATATGTTGTATGTTACTAACTTGTGGACGTGGTTGATGAAGATTATAACTTCTAGATGATTGATGCTATACGGTTCAATCCATGTTTTTATGCTTTTTATACCTAATTCATCATTCTACATGCTTTTGTTGGCATATATGCATCAAAATATAAAAAATATATACATTATATAAAAATCCACTCCCCAATTCACTCCTAAACCAGGTGCTTCTGAAAATGTCGCTCTCGCACCCGCTGCCAAGTAACCTTAGTAATGACACTCCAATCACCTCTTATTTATATGTATAAGAAGGGCTTCCTCCAACGTCCAACATACGGTTTGACAAGCTGTCAAGAGATTTATTAACATCAAGCCGACCTTAACTCATTTCAAAAATTCAAAAATTCAAAACTCCATTTCGACAACTTAGAATCGGATCATTTTCATTTTGTTGTAATCGTCCCGACAAGAGCTATCATCCTCATCCATCACATGTCGAAATATGTTCATGGTTTTGACCCAAATCACGATGGGTGCAAAACCCCAACCTTGGGTTCCAAACCCACAAGTGACTCTTGTGGCGCATTTCCTTCCAAACCCTGAACCCTAGGGTTTGGAGTACCTCTCAAGCTACTCAAAAATCAACACAAAATTTTACGCAACATATTATGGGTAGATCTAAGAGGCTGGAATTTTGAAGGGAAGAAGTTTGACTTTACTTGACTAGACTAGAGGGTTGCTTGACCAGGTTTGACCATAGCTTGTTGGATGTCATAGTTGACAACTACATTACATGTATCTCTTGTTGAACTGAAGAATTTCTCTAAGAAAAAGGTTATTGGATTTTTCCCCAAGTGGATTTTCCCAAGGTAAATCATGTGTTCTCTTTGTGTATTGTGATCTCTATTGTCCTTATGATCCTATGGTTGAATTTCTGAAATGAAATTGCTTAATGATAAACTGTAATTGTTAAAAGAAGATCTCTATCAGTTGAAGTAATTATCAGTATTTCAGAAATATTGTGCTAGTATGTATTGCACTTGAAAATCCGTCTTTCATTCCATAGGTAATTGTTCGGATTTTGCTGTAAGGGCATCAAAGTTTTGACCTCCTTAGAGACTATTTAGCTAACTTTAACCATCACTGACACCATACTTCCAAGGGATAAGGGACTGGTCCATTGGGTTGGGTGCTCAAACTCTCTTTTAATCCATAATTTCTCTTTCTCTAAATTCGGCCAAGTTAGCTAACTAGAGCTTGGTGTGAATCCCTAGTCATGGTGAGTTTGTGGGATTGGAGAGCCTAAACATCAAGGGAATAATATTTGCCACACAATCTATCAATTTGGTGGGCATCCACTTTAATCTTATCCATAAATTTTCTTTCCCTAGTTGTTTGTCCTAAGGGAGCACCCTCGTCTAGTTTTGCTTCAACTTAGGGGCTTCCATGGAAGCTTCATGAGCCTTGGACTTATCAGTATACATTGTCAGAGATATTTTCTCCTAGCCTTAACGTTTGGTTACACCAGGACTTAATTCATCAATCAAACCCTAGGTTTGTGCCTCACCAAATAGGCCTCTATCAAAAAAGCAAATTGCTCCCTATTGAAGCCTTGAAGCTAAATTGTGTCTTTCTTGTGGAGGGTCTAATCAAGTCACCTTACACCTTGACCCTCAAATATCCATTAGGTGACTCTCTCATACCGGGACTCCTCCCATCGTTGAAAATCTATAAAAAGCAAGGGGTTTTGGCTATGGTGTCAATGGACCACCTAAGTTGCACTGAAACAGAGACGGAGACGGGATTTGAAATAGATACGGCAAATTTTCAAAAAATATGGATACATACGACAAGGAAACGGAACACACACACACAGATAATATATATATATATATAAATAGATGATAAAAAAAAATTACATATTATCATTCATCTTTTAGTCTTTAGAATCTAGATTCTATATTTAAAAATAAATAATCATCATCATGAATTCAACATAAACAAATCATCATCAACAATGATTATTATAGCATTCAAGTTGGCACCTTTGATTAAAATTTCAATACCCACTCACAGTTTAAAGGAATCTGAGATTGTTTTCAGAGTCACATCATACTTCATGAAATTATATATTTTTCTAATGAATTGGATAGCACTAACGCAGAGGCAACATAGTGAATTTGACCTTATAAATAGTATGTTGCACGGTATCTTGGTCCTTGGTCTAGACTCTAAAGGAGTCATACATTAGAAATATTGTTTAGTATCACCGAATATAATGTAAATTTAATCATTGTAAATAACAGTGTCTACACATCATAAATTGCACTGTATTCCAGTAGCTACAACAGGAGATGCTCTGGAATTCATAGAAAGAAGTAAGTTGGATTTATTTATTCACAACCTAAGATCATATGACCAAGAATCAAGATACCACAATTTAAGCAATTAAGTATTGTGAAGTATGATACTAGTAAATAAATGCTGAGAAATTTAACCTAATGAAAAAAAATTGCTTCCACCAACCAACTTTGTGGGTAATAAATTTCCTTCTTGATTTCATAAATACCTTATGTGTTTCCATTCCAAATTCCAGGTTTCCATCCTTTAGATCCGGCACTCTTGAAAACTTGTTGGCAAATACCTCTAGGCTCTATCATGTCATGAAACCTTTTTCAAGATAAATGTTCACTTTCATATGATTTGTAATCAGTAGACATAAGGTCTGCAAAGAATTCAATTGCATTTACATGCTCTGGACAAACAAACCTGGAATATATTCTTGCAATTAAGTGCCTAGAACATTGGAAACTTGGACAACTGGAAACCTGGAAACTTGGAAATGTATCCATATTTTCTGGAAACGTATCGAATTTTCTTCAAACTCCTTTGAAACATTTCCAATCTCAGGTTGGCCATTTCCAAAAAAGTGAAACGTGGAGGAAACGTTTCCATGTCATTTCCAAGCCGTTTCATACGTGTTTTCGTATCTAAAATGCTAAACAGCATTTCCGAGAGTTGGGAAGGAGCAGTGTTTCCATTAACTTAGTGGACCACTGCCCTATTGTTGTCTCTTGGCATAGTGTTAGTCTTGTAGGGTGCCCCTCTCCAAAGCCTACTATATTTTGCAGCAACAACTTGCCCCCTAGTCATTCCCAACAAACAAGGGAAAATCCATGATGTATTTAATTTCTCATATCTGAAGAAAAGATTAGACTTAATCCGTGGGCATTGTCACTACCCATGGTCTATTGATCCTAGATGATAAAGGACAAATTGCTTTGGAACATTAAGGCATTTTGCAACTTATGAGGTAGCTACAAGAAAGGAAAGGGAAAAAAGTTTACACTCCACATTTAACAACCCTATTGAATTCGGAAGAAAATACAGAAAGTTTCTTGCCCCCAAGGCATTCCCAACAAGAAAGCGCAACAACATTATGTCTTTAATGTCTCATATCTCAAGAAAATACTAGACTCGACTCATGAAACTGTAACCACCTACCAATCCTACAAAATAAAGGACAAATTTCTTTCGAACATAAAGGCTTTTTACAACTTATGAGGTAGCTAGACCACAAAACCATCACTCATTAATGATTTTATAGAGATACTAAACAACAATCAATCTCAAGATTGTCATTTATGGATACTTCCAAGGCTATAAGACTCCATGATTATTGATTGACCACCACCATTCAAAAATTGTCTCCTGGATTTTAAAGCAATAAAATAATATATCACTGGGAAGAATAATGGAAGTTTAAATAATTGCAAGGCACAACCAAATATTACATCCTCTTAGATAATATGTTTCCATTTGCAAATGTTCCAATAATTAGACTCAAAATCAACTTATATGCATGTTAGTTGGAACCTCATATTTCAAAGCTCATATTTCAATGTGGTTTGAAAGATTCTACAGAAACAAAGTTTTCATCTTGTAGCTCCACGGTAAAGCATACAGTTTGCATGCATGGAAAATAGACTACTAAGACAATAGGAAACAGCATAAAAAGGGATTAAGACAATAATAAGACCTGATAGATCTGACCATGACACATTCCACGCTCCACAGATGACTTATTTAAGATCATAGCATCTTCCATATCATAGCTGCAAAAACAAAATTAATCCAAATAATCAATAAAAACATTAAAATTGTAATATAAATACTAATATAAACAATATCTTACCCTGTATAAGCAAGCACTGCAACAATTGCATTTGTCCCTGTAGGGAATTCATCAATCATATACTTCTCATATCCAATTGTACGTGCAATTGGAGACTGAGGTGTCTGCAAAAATTGAAATATAACATGTTGATAAGCCAAGAATAATAATCCAAATAATAGAATTAAAAAATAAATCAATAAATCAACAAAAGGACCTTTGAATAATAATCCCTGAAAAATATATAGCACAATAGGAGTATTATTTTTAAATTTTAGTGACTCCAAAATTATGATGTGTAGGTTTAAAATGACATAAACCAGTGTTAGATGAATAAAACAAGTAAGCAATAAAGAACAAGAGTAAAATAAGTGAAGTACAGAAGTATCTATCGAACAAAATAAGCAAGCAAATGCAAAGTAAGGTTTGTAAGATACTGAATATAACCTAAAACTCATGCTATTTTGCTTATTATTTAATATTTCCACATCCGCACACATCAATCTATGTTGTCCATTCAAGCATATCCAGTTGTAAAAGAGTTATTTCTTTCACAAGGGTAATTTGCGTGACACTGGGTTACCATCTACTTGAGTGTTTAATTTCCTTGGCTTTAACATATATTATATCATCTCAGAATGCATTCAAGTCAGACATTGGAGAATTGATTGGCTATATCTATTAATTTGGGGTAGTATCGGATGTGCTCTAGCCAAGAAAATTGGTGGAGAGGCTAAAGCACATGAGATCTCCAATACCCAGAAAGGGTTTGGGCAGATTCTAAACAGTTTGAGAGATATTAAAATAATTAATATTTTTAATGAATTCCCTAAGTCTAAACTTAGGGAAAATAAAATATTAATGTGAATTAATATAAAACTGTGTTAGAATGGTCCAAAAGTCATGGATCAAGCTAGATCTTATCTTAGCCGTTCATTAGGGACTTAATCTTGGTCGTTGATTTGTCAACGAGCAAAGTATAAGAGGAGGCTTGAGGGTCACTTGGAGAATACACTGAGGGAGACCAGTGAAGTCAATTTCTGGAGCGGGGTTAGCTAAGAAATTGAACCAGTGGTCTGATGAGCAATTAGAAGGCAGCAAGTATGGAGCAGAAAGGTCGGATCAGCCACGAGAGATCAACGCTGAGGCAAGAGAGGTTGACGCAGGGCTTTTTAGGCAACAGCAGAGGCAGCAGAAGACTACGCAGTCACTAGTTGGGCTTGTGTGGGTGATGCAAAGAGGCCCAGGGCTGACGCAGTCAAGCAAGGGCTGGTGCAAAGTGTTTGAGAGCCACGCAGAGGTCAGCCGAGCTAATGTTGGGATTGGGAGAAGTGCTGGAGAATTATTTCTCTGCAGGTAAGCCAGTTTGGCACCCTATTGTTGAAGAATTGTTGTAAAATAAAATACTTCCTTGCTTCACCGGTTTTCCCACATTGGGTTTTTCCGGGCACTATTGTCCAAAATATCTATGTCAATGTGTTAATTCTTGTGCATATGTTTGTTTCTCTATTACAGTGTGAAATCTGCAACAGTATTTATTTTAATGTTTATTGAAGTAATGGGTCGAGACCACGATGCAGAAACATCCACGTCAGGGGACTCACACAGATTTTCAAAAGATTGCACAAGAGAAAGAGATTTTGAATTCTCTATGTTGGCTTCCAGGCTGGAAGAAGAAGTGGTGTGTATGACTAGTGTTGCATCATCAGAAGTATGGTATACAAACAGTGGAGCTTTGTGGCATATGACGGGAATCAAGGAGTGTTTCTCAGAATATCGAGAAGAGAAGATGAACATTCAGATCACCATAGGGAAAAAGGCAAAGTGTACTCCAGTAGGGAAGGGTACCATATTTTTTCAAACAAAATTGGGAGAACGGTTTCGTGCTACAAATGTGCTGCATGTACGAGGATTGGGGATGAACTTACTTTCCGTGTTGCAACTACAAGGCAAGGGCTATGACATCTACTTTATCAAGGACAAGGTATACGTCAAACACCCGAGCTGGAAAAAGAAAGTGCAGATCGGGATCAAAAGTAATCGATTGTATAGATTGCAACTAGAATCACCAATGGCACTAATAGGCAGTTGTGGAGACAAGGACTTGAACGAACTATAGCACAGAAGAATGTGTCACATGCACCATGGAGCTCTGAGAATTCTCGAGAGCACTGTAACAGGAGTTTCAGATCTGAGTACAGAACGAGATGATGTATGTAGGGAATGTGCTCTAAGAAAGTATGTCAAGGCAGCATTTCCTAGGAGCAAACACAGGGCCAAGGGTGTACTATAATTGATACACTCTGATATCTACGGACGTATGTCTGTCAAAGCTCTCAGCGGTGTCGAGTATTTCCTCACCTTCATTGATGACCACTCAAGGAAAACTTGGATTTATTTTCTGAAAACCAAGGATGAGGTTTTCTGACGATTCAAGGAGTTCAAGGCTATGGTGGAAAATCTGACTAGGAAGAAAATAAAAGTTTTGCACTCAGATAATGGTGGAGAAAATGTCGATAACGACTTCACTAATTTTTGCGCTAAGGAGGGCATCAAAAGAGAGTGGACAGCTTGATATAATCTGGAGCAGAATGGGGTAGAAGAAAGAAATAACAGGACTATTGTAGAAGCAGCTAGGGCCATGATGTATGATCAGGATATGCCAAAACTCTTGTGGCAGAAGCATGCAACACAACAGCCTATGTTCAGAACAGGACTCCTCATCAGCTAGATCACCGGATTCGCCCTAAAGGGCCCTCGAATCGCAACTCCATCGAATCCGACATGATTCGGTACGGATTCGTGTCTGCTTTTAATGGCACGTCGTGTCCCTTTATGACACGTCGTGTCCCTTTATGACACATCGTGTCATGGCACGTGTCACAAATTGTCGGAGCGTGTCACGATTTTCAAAAACGAGTCCTGTTTCCAGGACTCGCTAAGTGTCCAACGCGGGTTAAAAGGGCGTGTTTGTTGTTGATAGTTTCATTTTGCAAGTGCGATTGTGTTGTAGGAGAGCAAGGAGCAGACCTGAGAGCCACCGATCAGACCTGAGAGCCACCGTTCGGCGTTGCATTGTCCACAGTCCACCACTACCAGGTAAGTTCAGTTCACTATTTATACATTGCGCATGCGCATATAATTTTAAAGTTTAAACACGTTACTATAACATCTATGTGGCACCCTCAATCTAGGAATCACATTTATGTAGCAAGTATATACCCTATGGCTCGTGAACTATATCTAAACTCTATTGAACGCTATACTGAACACGCGTTTATGGCTCGAATTCATATAATTATAGCTCACACCTACACCTATAGCCCGTATGTTCTCACTCGCAATTGATCTCATGACTATACCTTACAGATTATATTACAATATGACTCAGTGAACCATATACCCTCTCAATGGCTCATTGACTTTAGATGTGTCTCGTTCCTTATGGTTCAGATTATATCTGTGGATCTTGCACTTGTATATGAAAGTAACAATGAGGACATTACATTACCAACTTACTACTTAGTCAATATGGTGTTTGGAGGTGTGTGAATCCTCTGAGATGATTGATGTTTAACCCTTTCATAGACTATATCAGTGTCATGCTCTTTTAAGAAAACCCTTTATGAAGTTTCAGATCAACAGGATCTTTTTCCGACTCCAATATATTTGATATTTCTTAGCTAGCTCAGAGATAAGAACACCCAGTGTTCTTCCCTAAAATTATGGTGATCTTATCAGTAGTGCCCCAAATTAAGGAAGAACGGTTTTGGATAATCATTACTTCAACTTGTAAGTCGCTCATTTAGTGGAATCGCAAAGATCTTGGTGAAAAATTAAGAACTTCTATACATGCAAATTCTTATCTTTGGAACTGAAGTAATTTGATGTTCAGCACATCGGTCAATCTATGGTTTCAAAGGTCTTGTTGCAGTATTTGTTGCATTGTATGCTCATTTAGCGAACGTGCAAAGGTTTTGGCAAAAAAACTAGGAATTGCTGTGTGTAAATCTTATCTTCAGAACTGAAGTAATTTGATGGTTAAGTTGTAACCTGATCTCTTTTCTTACCACTTCACACTTCTAAAATTGTCTTTTCAATCTATTGTTTTCACCATATCCATTGCCTTTGAAGATATTTTTACAAGGGTAATTTCACCATTCATGTTCTGGGTGGTCTGTATCCAAAATTCTTATCACTCAGGTTGCCAATCTATTGATTGCCCCCATCTTTTGTGCTGCATGATGACTCAGCTCACAGGTTTGCATCAATACAGCGTTCTTTGTGTACCAGGTGGGCTAGGAATCCATCATTCAACCTAGGTGGTGTGTGCAATTCGTGCACGTCAATAACTTATCTGTTTGGGAGCATTACAAATGTGACAAAAGCCCTCAGAGGTCCCATCATCAAACAGTTGGAATAATGTAAAATTTAAATAGATACCATCACAACAACTGGTCTAGGACCAGCAATGTCAATCTTAGAAACAACATGAATACAATAACTACACTCACATGTCACTCTCTTTCAATACATGACATTCCCAGAAGAAACTCTTTTGAAATACATTGAAATTTGAAATAAATACAAGAAGAGCACCTACAGCTGTCAGTAGTGTGTTTATAAAATTATTATTTATAAACTGTTTGATGAATTTATGTTTATTGTCTCTGTTCTAAGAGAGGCATTTCACTGTTTCAGCAGTTTGTTCATTTTTTACAGCAGTTTGTTCATTTTTTTGCATTTTTAAATTTTTTACAGCAGTTTGTTCATTTTTTTTACAGGTTGAGGTAACACTGTGGTCCGTAACAGTGTTCATGGCTCAATCAAAGGCAGCAGTTAGGGGGCAAAGGAAAGGCAAGAATGTCATGGGTAGAGATAACCTTCCTCCTCCAATATCATCAGAGTCTGCTGCAAGTAATGTTGAGGGAAGAGGACTTAAAGACAATGATAAATATCCATTGTGGAAATATGTCACAAGAGA
>APFE030441414.1:49186-73472 GCA_000404065.3 Pinus taeda | reverse complement strand
ATTTAATAAAATAATATATAACGTGTCCTGTTCCGAGGGGTCAGCGTATCCGAATCCGACACCACGAATCTCGAATCCTACGCGTCCTGAATCCCCGTGTCAGGTGACTTAGCTCATCAGGTAGTGGGCAAGATTACTCCAAAGAAAGTCTTCACAGGGAAGACACCTGAAGTTAGTCATTTCAGGGTATTTGGGAGTTTAGCATATTGCCACATACCCAAAGAAAAGAGGAAGAAGCTGGATTAGACTGCAGAAAAGGGATATCTGGTAGGATATAGCGAGAATGCTAAGGCATACAAAATCTATCTTCCAGGGAGCAGGAATGTAGTAGTATGACGAGATGTAAAGTTCATGGAGGACAGGGCTTTCAGAAGATCTCGCAAGATGCCTTCTGAGGAGCATTCGAAAGAGTAGTCGTTGGTTAAGCCTCTTCAACCAACAGAAGTAAAGAATTCTTCCTCAGGACAGGAAGATTCTCATGATGAGAAGGAGGAGCGAACAGAAGCACCTGCTGGCAGAGGAAGAACTAGCAGGGAACTTTGTCAAATTCTGCGAGATGCAGAGGACTTCATCGGTGCGCCAATAAACAATAAGAGGGAGCGAAAACAGCCATATAGATATCAGGCGTTAGTAGCTCAAGCTGGAAAGCCTGCCAGTTTCAAGGAGGCAGCGCAACATCAAGTTTGGCTAGATGTGATGGTAGAGGAATACAACTCCATAATGGTAAACGATGTCTGGGAGGTGGTGCCAAGGGCTCAAGACAGATCAGTGATAGGATCAAAATGGATCTACAAGATCAAATATGTTGCAGACGGCAATGTTGAGAAATACAAGGCTAGGTTTGTAGCTAAGGGGTGTGCTCAAAAAGAAGGGATTGACTATGAGGAGACCTTCGCCCCGATAGCCAAGTATACATCTATTAGGACCATGATAGTTCTTGCAGCCCAGATGAGATGGGAGATCCATCAAATGTATGTCAAAACGGCATTTCTGAATGAGGTAATAGAAGAGGATGTATACATTGAACAATCAGAGGGCTTTGAAACTCATGAGAAGAAGTCTCATGTAGGTAGATTGAAGAAAGTCATGTATGGGCTGAAACAGGTACCAAGAGCATGGTATGGTCGAATAGATGGCTACTTGCAGAAGATGGGGTTTGTCAAGAGTGACACGGATCTGAATCTCCACTATCTGGTTGTAGAAAACGAGCCGCTAATTTTAGTATTGTACGTGGATGATCTCTTTCTGACAAGATCATCCAGACTCATTGGGGACTGCAAGAAGAATCTAGCCACAGAATTCGATATGAAGGATTTGGGATGAATGCACTACTTCCTAGGGTTGGAAGTTTGGCAGCAGAAGGGAGAAATCTTCCTTGGGCAAAGGAGGTATGCTACAGAAATCCTAAAAAGTTTCGGGATGGAGAACTATAGACCTATGGCTACGCCAATGATCACTAACTGGAAGAAGATTGATGCATCAAAAGACAAGGATGTCGATCCCACCCTATACAGGGATCTCATAGGATCCTTGATGTATTTGGTCAATACCAGGCCAGACATTTGCTACACTGTCAACACCCTCAGTCAATTCATGGTGGAACCGAAGAGGGCACACTAGGCAGCAGCCAAACATGTTCTCAGGTATTTACAGCGAACAGCCGATTATGGACTCTTGTACACCAAGAGTAAGGATATCAGATTGAGTGGATTTACTAATGTAGATTGGGCAGGAAGTTCAGTGGATCGGAAAAGTACCTCTAGGTATTGTTTCAACATTGGATCAGGAATGACCTCCTCGTGCAGTAGGAAACAGAAGTCTGTGGCTCTGAGTTCATCTAAGGCAGAATATATGGCGGCAAGCACAGCTTCGTGTGAGGCCGTATGGCTTAGAAAACTCCTTGTGAACCTATTTAGAAGGAATATGGAGGCGACCAGGATCATGTGCGATAGTCAGAGTTGCATCAAGCTCTATGAGAATCCAATGTTTCATGATAGGTCGAAGCATATTGATATCTGGTGTCACTTTGTCAGTGACTATGTCCAACCAGGAGTTGTACAGTTGAGCTACACTCCTACAGGAGAACAGGTGGCGGACATCCTCACCAAGGCCCTTGGAAACACAAAGTTTGACTGCTTCAGGGAAAAGATGGGGATCGTAAAAACCCTGTTTCAATGGCAGAAATGGGAGTGATAACAGCAAGGATGCAGAGGGAGTTGCAGTACAGATGCAGTGTTGGGAGAAAGGACCAGCAACAGCATAGATGCAGAGGGAGTTGTCGTACAAATGCAGCAGTGGCAGTAGCAAAGCCATGGGCAGCAGTACAAGATGCAGCAGTGCAGAGGATGTTGGGCAGGGAGGCTTAGCATCAGCACAGGGACCGATGTCGGATGATCAAGGTGATACTCAGTGAAGAGTATTACTAGAGCACAGTCCTCGCTAAGAAGAAGTGTTGATTTGGGGTAGCATCGGATGTGCTCTAGCCACGAAAATTTGTGGAGAGGCTAAGTCACATGAGATCTCCAATACCTAGAAAGGATTTGCGCAGATTCTAAACAGTTTGAGAGATATTAAAATAATTAATATTTTTAATGAATTCCCTAAGTCTAAACTTAGGGAAAATAAAATATTAATGTGCATTAATATAAAACTGTGCTAGAATGGTCCAAAAGTCATGGATCAAGCCAAACCTTATCTTAGCCGTTGATTAGGGACTTAATCTCGGTTGTTGATTTGTCAACGAGAAAAGTATAAGAGAAGGCTTGAGGGTCACTTGGACAATACACTAAGGGAGACCAATGAATTCAATTTCTAAGCGGGGTTAGACGATAAATTGAACCAGTGGTCTGGTGAGCAGTCAGGAGGCAACAAGTACAGAGGAAAGAAGTGGGATCAACCACTGGAGATCAGCGTTGAAGCAGAAGAGGCTAACGAAGGGCTTTTCAGGCAGACGCAGAGGCAGTAGAAGACTGTGTAGTCACTAGTTGGGCCTGCGTGGGTGACGCAAAGAGGCCCAGGGCTGACGCAAACGGTTTGAGAGCCACGTAGAGGTCAGTGGGGCTGACGCTGGGATTGGGAGAAGTACTGGAGAATTATTTCTCTCCGTGGGTAAGCCAGTTTGGCACCCTATTGTACTGAAGAATTTTTGAATAATAAAATTCTCCCTTGTTGCATCAGTTTTCCCACATTGGGTTTTTTCGGGGACTATTGTCCAAAATATCTGTGTCAATGTGTTAATGCTTGTGCATATGTTTATTTCTGTATTACGGTGTGATATCTGCAGCAGTATTTATTTTAATGTTTATTGAAGTAATTTCAAAATAACTTATTGTGGAATAAGTAGGTAGAATAAATCAGTTGTTGCATTGATAGAATTTTCACAATATCAATTCCCTCTTCCACATGGTCAGGACTCAGGACCATATATCTAATAATAATGTTGCTTCTTCAAGTGTATATCTTCAACCAATGTTACCATGAAGTGTATATGGTGGCACAAGAGGGCATCTCTAGTGAACATGTGTCCATGCAAGTCAAATGGATAAATGAATAATTTGTAGTTAGGGGAACGAAACTCTAAGGCCATCAAGGAGGGCACATTGCAATGCCCTATAAGGAATTTCAATAAGAGATATAAATTCAAATAGAGGACGACCACGAGGAATGCTGCAAGGAGGCCCATGAGGAAGGCATGCAAGGATCCCTTGCTTAATTACCTTGACTAACTTAATTAACAACCTAAGACCACTTAAGTTTATTTTCACAATGTTAAAAGTTTACTTCAACGGTTATCATGGTGGATACCTATCAACCCAGGACAAGTCATACAACAAGTTTGAACACTGTCATCCCATCATTCATAAATCATACAACAAATGTGGTAACTCGTGGATGTATGTTGTTGTTCGAATAGGCACACTGATACGATGTTGATCTGTCTCAACTACATGCCACTTGTGACACATGGAAAAATGTGATTAGGTTCCAAGACCAATCTAATATATATAATACACCTATTAAGAATAATAAATAATCATAATCATCAGCGTAATAAAAAAATAACTAAATAACCAAAGATCATGTGTCTAAAAAACCATCATTACTCAAGTAAGTGACTATTCAATGTATAGTTGTACAAAATGTCACATACTAGTGCAATCATCTCTCATATTATATATTCAATACGGTATATTTATCCCATATGGCTTTCACATAGTTGGCCTACTTATTTTGGATATTTGGTGTATGAATCAAATTGTTATATTACATTGGCATCAGAGCCTCTCTAGTCTCAGCATTTGCACACACATTTTGAAAGTTTCCCTTATCTCAACTTTTGCTCACAACTTGGTGTTTGGCCATTTCATTTCTTGAGGAAATATTATCTCACAACATTGGAGTAATTGGGAAAAACATAGACTCCGCATTTCATAAAAAAACGCATGAAAAACTTCTACATCAAATCAACATAATCTTAAGGCAACCAACAACCACAAAGTATCACAAACAAGCATAAGAACAATTACTTTACTGGACATTAAAAAATTAAATTTTATTAAAAAGATATAATAAAAAAATCAAGATGATAAATGGCTTCTTGAAGACCAAAATTAATAATAAGTTTTGACATTCATAGCGAATTGTGAAAACAAACCAAGTTATTGTAGAAATGAACCCAACTGCCAATACAAAACAAAGATTCCTAGTGCTAACAATGTGGTATTCCTACACATAAAACATCACTCCAACTCAATAGATTTGTTCACTCTGTAAGGCATAGTGAATAGCGTTTGAACAAGGTCACTTCACATTATTGCAGACAAAGTTGCTCATTGAAAAATGCTTTGAAGGATAAATGACAGATTGAATCATAAGTTATCAATGCATGCACATCACTCTATAAATGCATAGTATTCAAAATATTCAATGTCTGATGAATAAGTATCAATTGGAATTATTCCAAAGGGTTAGCTCAATCAATCGTCACCATTATTGTTGGCCATTTGGTTAG
This sequence comes from Pinus taeda, assembly GCA_000404065.3. Lineage (NCBI taxonomy): Eukaryota > Viridiplantae > Streptophyta > Pinopsida > Pinales > Pinaceae > Pinus > Pinus taeda. Next base: position 68,461 of record APFE030441414.1, on the reverse strand, counting down.
TATTGACTCTGCAAACGCCCTAGTGCAAATCAACCTAGGTTTAGTGCACTAATTTATGGCAATAGGTTTACTAAGGATGCCATCCATGAATGCAATTAGCCATCATGTAGGTTCCCCCAAGAGGGAAGCATCATGACACAATACATGTATGCATTACGATATATTTATTTAAGAAGTTAATTAAAGAAGTTATAAGTGAAGATATCAAGTTGACAGTTAAATAAAGGTTTATAAGTGTATTAATATTTGAAGCAAACAAATTGTAACAAGGGAACCATGTTAAAGGCATTGTGAAGTTACAAATATTTTGACATCTGAAAAAGCAAGAGATATTTTAAGATCTTAAATTGATATTTATTTAGTGGGACCTGTTACGCCCATTCTACATGAGGCCTACACTAGTGAATTTTCCTTGTGATTTTTACCACAAATAGCTTTGGATGGCTAGGGTTCTCACTTGATTCCTCCTATTGTTGGTAACTTGGATGACGATGTGCAAGATCATGTGATTTTCTAGTCTCCTTTAATTGCTAGATGATTGGACATGAGGATGTATGGATTTGTTCGTGGAACACCCTAGCATTTTGGGGCAAAGTCGACATAGTATTGGCATCTCCATTTGATTACTTCCATCATGGTATAAATCAGTTGGCATCTACTAATATTTTTACATTTGTTTCTCTACTTGGATGGCTAGATGTGGACATTGTTAAGGCTCCCATCCTTCCTCCAATGCCCTAGATATTATGAATGATATTCACATATGAAGGGGTTACTTGTATCAAAAAGCACGTTTCTACCTAGAGTGCTCCCCTCATAGGGTTCATGTTTGGAGGCAAATCCACAACTATCTTCATTTCTTGCGTATTCTAATGACCTTCCTTCTCCATGATGAATTGGTTAACTTAGCACATGGTTCATGGGAAAATTGACTTCCTCTTCCTATAGAAATTTCTGTTTTCCCACCCCGGTTTTCAGTTTCTCCTTATTTCTCCCATATAGTTAAATGCCATTTCCCATAACCATACATTTAACAACTGAAAAATTAAATTTTTTTTTGCTGAAAACACAAATTCTGGAAACACCGACTTCACACTGTGTGTGTCTTTTAATTACAACATATACTAATTACATTAAAAATTATGGACCAAAGCATAGATAAAGTTATTTCTGATATCTCCTCTAGCATTTTGAGACAATAATGCAACGAATTTTCCTCCTATTTATCTTTACTAACCAGTTGAGCACACAAAGGAATTAAAACAGAAGAACTATGTTAATATGTAATATAATAACAGAAAAATTATTTAATATATAAAATAAACAGTAAAGTGAATCCTCACTTGCAAACGATAGAGCTTGTTGTCACTGCGGTATTGTACAGATTGAGAAGCGAAACCCATAGTTTGTTTTGCCATCTGCACGTACCAAGAAAGAAATATTTCAACCACACTAGTCATAATGATTGCATGATTAAGGGCCTTCAAATCTGATTTTTTTTCTAATAGAGAGCAGAACACAGAATGAGTACCTATTCTGTAATATGTACATGAACTTGTGTATAAACAAGGAGGGATAATATCCCTGGGATGTTCACTCCATCAGGGAAAACAAAAGCAAGGGATAGACGTTATAACAAAGCTATAAAAATATCACAAAGAAATATGATAAAGGAGTTGGTTCGAAAACAACTTAATGATGCACACATGGCATAAGGGCATACTAGTCGTGACATGACACAACATAGATTAGTCCAGATAAAACAAGTGGAAAGGAAAAAAAGGAATTTGTTTCAAATAATTCCAACATTCATATACTTAAGAAGTCAGTTGAATGCATGAAAAAAAATTCCAATAAAAACATCATAAAAGCCTCCACAACACCATACAATAAATATGGAAAGGTCTAATACCTGGCACTGATACATGTTACGTGGACTTTGATTGTGGTCAGACCAGGGGGTTAGACCAGCAACAACACTTAGCATTGCAGTCGGATGTATTTCTTCGTGGGTTGCAGGAACAGCAGATTTCCTTCTCCCTCCATTTCCACCATCAATACATTTTATTTCCATATATGCCTGTCAATACTTAATGCATGAATCATGAGAGAGAAGATTTTATTATTTTCATTTGTCAGCATACATAAATAAGTCAACTCACAAGGGAAGTCATCAAAAGATGATAAATATGTACACTGTGCTTTCATGCAATTTATGAAATGGATATCAAAGAACCATGGACTTGAGCAATGACATTCACCCAAGATGAATCATGTGTATATTCCTTGGCAATGATGTGAACGCTATCAAAAGCTATCATTCTACTTCACAAATAAATCAAAATTGCTCATTTCATTAGATAGGTTGCATGATCTGACAAAAAAGCATAACTCGGTCTCTGCTTGTCATTGATATGAGTAAACTTCTATATCTCAACCATCAGCTTCTCATTAATTTTAATTACAAACATGTGCCTCACAAAAATTTCAATACCGTTTCGGCACATCTAAAAAAATCAATATAACTCTTGGCTTATAAGAGACTACACATGTGATATAATCCTGTGACTTTTCTTTTTAATAGATAAATTTAAAAAAGGAACCATTACACTACCTTTAGATCAATCATGCATTCAACTATGGAGAACATCTTTTACATGCAAAGGAAAACTGATTGAAAAGAGCTGAAATGAAAAATATAAGAATCCATATAACTTCTAACCTTTTGGAGAACAGAACTTGCTGAGCGGTGAGGACAATACAAAACTCTATTCAAGGGGAGAGGGAATATTCTTGCAGAAAAGGACTTTCTGAGGATTCAGAAAAGTCAGAATGGAGATCGTCAGCATGTTTTTCATCACAGTTGTGCAACCTATGTTATTTCAATCAATGTTACCAGACTCAGAATTGGCAATAAATGGGCGACGCAAAAGAGCCAAGAGTTTTAATTGGATAGGGAAAAAATCGGTGAATACAATAAATAAAGATATATACATATATTCGATTGAAAAAAAATATATATATATATGATACAATGAAATTCAATAAAGCCATCTCCACACAAAAAGCACATCTGGATGTTGCTCCTCTTTAGGTTCTGCTCGATATCATGGATGAGCAAGAAGCAAAATTCGGTTTCCTTCAGCACTGCTGAGGCTGAATAAATTGCTGTTAGTATGGTCTCCTGTGAAGTTGTTTGGTTGAGGAAGCTCTTTAGTGCACTGTTTGGACATGTGTTGGATACCACCGTGATCTTCTGTGACAACCAGAGTGGGATTCATCTTTCTGAGAATCTTGCATTTCATAACCACTCCAAGCATATTGATATTAGGTACCACTTTATCCGGGATATGGTACAACGGGGAACAATAAGGCTCCAACACATTGGGAATGATGATCAGATTGTCGATATTCTTACGAACTCCCTGGGGAAGATCAAATTCTTAATCTTTCGTGAACGACTTGAAGTCATGGAGAGACCCTCTTATGAGGGTCCAGTATGAGATGGATGTTGAGCTCTAAGCGCTTTGAGGGGCTTGGGGTACTTCTTGCAGCGATGAGCAGCCATAGTGTGAGTGGCTCACCTTCCCCTAGTGGTGCGTGATGTACAGGGTGAGTGGTTCACCTTCCCCTATAATACCCCATGTTGAGATATGCATAGGATCAGTGGCTCACCTTCTCCTATGGCATATGAGCAAGATGAGTTATTCACCTTTTCCTGTCGGCACATCCTACACATGCAGTCTGGGACTCATGGGAATTACCTCTCATCTGGCCAATGAGTAGGGAAATGAGAATAGTGACCATAGTACTACCGATGGACGCATCGTGTACTACCGTACTCCCTATGCTAGGATGTTTGATATTGATCTAGGATCAATGGAAACTGACTTTGGGTCAGTTAAGAGTGGTATGACACACTCTCTATTATTAGAGACTGACTTCGGGTCAGTGGAGAATGGTATGATACATTCTCGATCATTTCCTCTATCTTCATGGTTCAGCGGAGCAAAGACAAGGATGGTACAGATTGTCAGACAGTTTGGCAGGTGAAGTTCTCCCTAGTTGAGAGGGAGTGTTAAATTTGGCAACTAGGGCCAAACTTCACCTTGGATAGCTCATATGTGGTAGCTGATATTTTTATTAGATTCCTCTCTTTGAAAGGTGTAGGATTGATCTAAAGATCATCCCATTTTGACATGTACAAATGGAATTATGAATTTATTTAGATTATGGACAAATTGTCAAGGTCAGCCAACCATCTAATTTGCACCCTCAAGCCCACAACGTTACATATAAATACAAGGAGCCTCCTCCTCATTTTATCATCTCATCTCACACTCATTCTTCATTCGTTGATTAGGTACGAATTTCAGAGGCATCTCTCCACATGTGCAAAGAAGAGAAGGGTTTTTTGTCCCTGTGTTGAACGAAATTGCGGAAGGGTTATTTTGATTTGTGTTGACCAGCGTTGACCTGTTTTGACTGCGATTTTGTGTGGGGGATCTCTGTTTGGGTGGGCCGCATTTTTGGGCACAGAAATCAAGTTTGTTTGACCACTGTTTGACCAGCGTTCACTGCAGCATTCACTTTTGTTGATCGGATTTCACTAGACTTTTTCGGACTGCTTTTAGGCTGATTTGACTAGCTGTTGGAGGCTGATTTGACCGAGTTTGACCGAACTGTTTTGGAGTTCAAAATCTGCTCTGTTATCTAGCATCGACTTTCTGGTTAGGGCATTTTGTTACTATTGTTTGACTGGTCAGATTTCACTTTGATTGGGCAAGCGAAAATTGTATATTGTACTCTCTCTCTCTCTGCTAAACTTTTTAAGAATTATACATAAAATTGATCAAGGGTTTCTGTTAAATTATGGTATGTTCTATGCTTAAAGCAGTTTACTTCTTTTCTTCTTATTAGCCACTGATTAGCAATCACATATACATTAAGTAAAATGCAGATAGAACATTAAACGATCGACTGCAAACAAGCCAAGACAAGAGACACAAGATGTGGCGGCTAGACAAACCCGACAAACCCCAATGCAGGGAAACCCTTTGATCAAATCTTCTTTTATCTTCAGTAGTTCAGCAGAGAGAAATAGTACAAAATCAGAATTCTGTAGTTTTATATCAGCAGCAGCAAACCCTAGATCAGCAAAGGCAAACTTAGTCAAACGAGAAGAAATTGACCTCCAATATGCTTGGTCAGTTTCCCGATCATCTAATTCTCGAACACCCTAAAGAAGCAGCCCATAAACAGCCCCAAATACACAGTCAAACTATTGTTGACTAAAGTCAACCTGCTGCCCCAAACTAGGGCAGCCAACACTGGTCAAACTAGAGGTGAGATTGCCTCGGTTTGTGTGCCAAAATCTGCGACCTGCATAGGAGAGGCAGCCACACCAAAACCGCACTCCTGAATGGTCAACTCTTGGTCAGCGCTGGTCAAAGAGATGACCTACAATTTCTGCGTCCTTTTTGCATCTTTCTTGCCCTATTGCGTCCTCCTTCCCACGTGTGAGCTGCTCCTTGTGTAACCCAAAGCTAAGGAGAGAGGGAGAAGAATGAGTGAGATGAGATGAGTTGATGATGAATCAACCTCACCTGTACTTGTATGATTTGTTGGGCATGTGCGCCACACATTTAGCTATTGGCCGACCTTGACAATTTGTCAAGTAAATACAAATAAATTCATATCTCCATAAATACTTGTCGGAATCGGATGATCTTTAGATCAATCCTACACCTCTCAACAAGAGGAATCTAGGAAAATATCAACTACCATAAATAAGATGACCCACATGGAGTAATCCGGATTTAAACAGGAACGCAACAAATTATAGAGATAACCATAAATATAGATATGCAGCGGAAATAATACTTCATTTCATTAATGTAAAACACTGAAATATGTTTACAAACAGAAATGGAAATAAATCAGCTAGGGCGATGGTAGCTTTATCTCTAAGAAGAGATGTGGCTGCTACATGCCTCTGAACTCTGTTAAAATGAGGCTCAAAGGCCTATTTATTATTGAGAAACAATGGAAAACCCTTAACATCCCAAAACCTAACCCTAGAAGATGAAACACCAAATTGTGGGCCCCGTTTTGGGTAAGTTGGTATATCAACTTCCCAAGGTCGTAACTTTGGCACCCGATCTTCGTTTGACGCGTACAATAGCTCGTTAGAAAGATCTATTTGAGCACTACAACTTTGGGAAGAGCAACATTGGTCCATGAACCCATGTTGCTCCCAGATTTCCCAAAAAATGTCGTTTAGGGCCTCAAAATGGCTCTAGAAGTTCAGGACCCGAAAAACTGCTAAAAATAGTAAGTTGTGCTACAATTACGGAAACTAAAAAACTAAAAGAGGCAGTTGTGGGGGTCCAAGTGGGATAGGTGGGTGGCCACCAACATCCACCTAGATCATGGAGTTTGGCCCTAGATACCAATTTTAACAGTTTCCCCACAGTCAGGTTTGTCCCTGGTTGGTGCCATATCTTGTGTCCTCTTGTCTTGGCTTGTCTTCCACTGTTATTGTTTATGTTCTATTTGCATTTTACTATCATGTTGATGTGACTGCTAAACTGGATATTGATATTGAGCTAATAAGAAAATTGGAGTAAAATCGCTCTTAAGCATAGAACATACCCTTGTTATCTAAAATTAACAGTAACACCTATCGTAGTTAAGGATCACACACACATCCAAGTTTCCTCACCCATTGACTTGATGGGTGGCAATCCCAACAAGCCCAGCTTGTGGGTAGGATGCATACTTGGTACACTCGACAATAAGGGAGAATCTTACTATGAAATAGGTAGGATACCACTTACCATGAGAGGTAAGGATTACATGTATTCTATTGTCAATGAGATCCCTCAACCCCAGGAGCTCATCAACTTCATTCCTATCCCCGGGAGCTCAAACAAGGTGGAAGAGCAGAGCTTAATGTCCTTGATCAGTCGTGACCCTTCCCCGACAGGGTCACATCCATCAGTCCAAACTGCGTTCTAAAGACCAAAGGCTTTCCTTTCAACAAAGCCTTGGTAGGAATATCTGCTATCTACAAATCAGTGAAAATGTGATGGAGTCCCACTACTCCTCTCTGTACCATATCTCGGATGTAGTGGTATCTAATCTCAATGTGCTTGGACTTGTTTGGGAACACGAGATTCTCTGTCAGTCGAATGCCACTCTTGTTGTCACAATATATCATTGTCGTATCCAGAACCTACTCAAAAAGCTCTCCAAAGAGCTTCCTCAACCGTACTGCCTCGCAGGTAACCATGCTAGCAGCAATATACAATGCCTCATTCATGCTAACGGCAACGAAGTTCTGCTTCTTGCGCATCCCAGATATCATGGCAGATCCCAAGCTAAAAGAGCATCCTAAAGTGCTCTTCCTATTAGTAACATTTTCAACCCAATCAGCATCAATGTATCCATGTAGTCTCACATCTCCAACAGTATATCTCAATCCAAGATTAATAGTCCCATGTAAGCATCTCAGCACATGTTTAGCAGTGATCCAGTGTGCATGTAGAGGCTCGGTCATAAATTGACTCAAAGTGTTAACTACAAAACATATGTTAGGTCGAGGGTTCACAACGAACATCAGTGCCGCAATCATTTGTCGATATTCAGAGGGACTTGCAAGATCAAGTTGAGCAATGTCTCCACATAACTTCTTCAAGTTCATTTCCATTGGTGTGGCCATGGATTTGCATTCTACCATTCCAAATCTTTCTAGCAATTTTACAACATATTTCCCTTGCAAAAGAAAATCTCATCATGTCTCTACCACACCACTAAACCCAAGAAATAGTGCATCAATCCAAGGTCTTTCATTTCAAATTCAGAAGACAAATCCTTCTTACACTCTGTTGATTTGGGGTATCATCGGCTGTGCTCTAGGCCTCAAATTTTGCAAGGAGGCTTGGGCACATGTATTCCAAAGAACCTAGAAAGCGTTTTCGAAAATTCCACCCATAAATGATTTTATTAAAATAATTAATATTTTTTAATGGGACCCTAAGTCTAAACTTAGGAAATTAAAAATATTAATGGGTATTAATCTAATTGTGGGTGTAACTTCTAGAAGAAGACGAAGATCAAGCTAAAATGATCTTAGCCATTGATTAACTTTTAATCTAGGCCGTTGAATGTCAATGAAAAGATTATTTAAGGAAGCTTGAGGGTCATTTAGAAAACACACCAAGAGATCGAATTTCTGAAATGAAAAGTTCTCAAGAAGAAATTCTGATCGAGGAGATTTCATACAGTGAGTATCCCGAAGAAGGAAGTTTTCCTGGGCCAGAGAGTACGAGGCAGAGAGAGGGCAGAACGACATCTAGAGAGAAGCAGACATTGGCCCACGCAGAGTTGACGCAGTGGCAGCGTAGGCCTTAGAGGGAAATCGAATTCCTACTGAGGAAATCGAGTTTCAGTAGTCAGGGGCCAGGGTGTGAGATCGGGAGGTAGATATTCAAATTTTCTAGCCAGCAGAGGGTTCGGAGAAGGAGCGACGTGATACCCAGCAGGGGTGATGCATCAACTACGTGGGAGTGACACAGTTATGTGCAAATGCTCCAATTCAGCATGATCAATCTAAGATTTTCCCAGTGACAGGGTGAGATCATTTCACCATTCATTTTGTCCAGTTTCTCTCTGTACCAAATTGTTAGTTGAGCATCTAGGATTTGTACTCATATTTTCTCCTGGAAAATAATAAAACCCTAAAATCTGTTGCACCAGTTTTCCCGCACTGGGTTTTTTCGAGGACATTTGTCTAAAAATAACGGTGCCAATTGTGTTGTATTATTTTCCTTGCTCAGTCTCTTATTTCTGCATAATATTTAATTAAGTGAAGGCTACAGTGTATGTATTACGATATTTTCCATAGGAAACTACAAGTAATTTGTTTAAAGGAATTAACAAATAGGATTAACATCATCAGTGGCTACAATAGGCAATTTGTTGTAGGAATTTTGACATGGTATCAGGGTTGCAGGTGAAGCAAAAAGAGAAATGTCAGTAGATCCAGTGCTGAGAAGAAGAGGGAAATCGAAAAGCTGCAGGAGGCAGCAGTTCGAAACCTTAGAGGGTTTTCATAGTTCTTAGCCAAAGGGCTGAAATTTCGAGGCAATCTCTCTCCGAGTGAGTTGACAGAGAGAAGGACTTCCAGTTCAAATTTTTGTCATGGCAGAGGGAGTAGCGTTGAAGCCTCAGAGTAAGGAGTGTTGGTGTGACGCAGATTTTTCTGCAATCAATTTTCTGGGTAGAAGATCTTCAAAAGAATTAGAAGAAACACAACGGAGGTAATTTCTTCCTCAAAGAATTCCTATCCAAGGAACTTGACTTCTCTAGAGCTGAGCAACAACAAGGGAAGCAATTTTACTAGTTCCAGCAGGGAGTGCATAGGCTAGCCTAGCAGCAACACAGAGGAGAGAGGAGGACATTTGACTTTCTATTTTTGGCAGAAATGGTAACCAGTGGCTTGAGGGATTAGGACAAGTTGGATGGAGCATCCAACTATGTCATCTAGAAGGCAAGAATGCCATTCTTTCTAGATGAGCATGCTCGTAAGACATACGTCGACAGCATGGTGGTTGTCCATGCTGATGCAATCCATTAAAAAAGTACAGATCAGAAAGGCCAAGAGGATGATCCTTGATGGAGTAAAGGATCGTGTAGTGTGTCATGTCACTAGTAGAGGGACTGCTAAGGAGATGTGGGATGCCTTGGCCACACTATATCAAGGAGGATATTTTGAGCATGTACTTGGAGTAGAAGCTGAGATCTACTCAGATGCAGAAGGGGGAGCATGTGGATCCATTCCTCACAACGCTGAAGGAAACTCATGACGAGTTGTCTGCTGCGGGACATACACCTCAGAATTCAAAGTTGGTTAGACTGGCACTCAATTTTGTCTTAGATGAGTGGCAAGACTTTCACTAGAGTATCCTGGGCAGAGCAGCATTGCCAAATTGGGATGAGATGTTGGCAACTCTAAGATAAGAGGAGCTGAGGAGAGACTTAGTTAAGGTCAAACTTGAAAGAAGCAGCAACAGTGGGTTGAAGCCCAAGGAGGAGGAGGATAATGCAGCCCTTGCATCGAAGGGACAGTAGGAGCAACTAAGACATAAGAGGGACGTCTCAGAGATCAAGTGTTTCAGGTGTAGTGAGATGGGTCACTATGCAACTCAGTGTCCTCTCAAGAAGAAGGACAAGGATGAGAAACACGATCCGAAGGTTGCGCCCACAAAGATCAAAGAGGAGGAGTTCTCCATGACAGCCAAGATACCTCAAGGAGGGAGGTGGACTGATTTGGAGTTGTAGTTTCAAAGAGCTACATATCGGCAGGATCCTTGAGGAGTCCACTTCTTAGATCAATACCTTGCTACAGGAGCCCCGTTTTGCAGTAGCAAGATGGACTAGTGTCGGATGCTGCCGAGGAGTGTTAGAGAGACAGTTGCAGTGGTTAGGAGCGCCAGAGACTGAATAGTGCAGCGAAGAGTTGGCAACAGTGAAGATGGCATAGAGCAGAGGTCAACAGCAACGCAGAGTAGATTAAGAGGGTCAGTGCAGAGACTATCAGCAGTCAAGCTCCAGGATTCACATAGTATCATAGTAAACACAGTTAGTTCAATATTTTTGGATGTTTTTCCATTGTTGATGGAGTCGAAGCAACAGTTTCCAGTGCAGTAGCAATTGGTAGTGGCAGTGCTAGCAGCGACACAGATGTAGCGCTTGAGAGGGAGCTGTAGTACGGATGTAATGTTGACAGTGGTAGTGTCAGCAACAGCGCAATAGTTGGTGGACAGCATGTCAGATATCAATAGCGCAGAGGATGATGCTTCAAAGTTAGAGAAGTATGCAGCAGCGTATATTGCTAGAGCACATTCCTCGCTAAGAGGGAGTGTTGATTTGGGGTAGCATCGGATGTGCTCTAGGCCTCAAATTTTACAGGGAGGCTTGGGGACATGTATTCCAAAGAACACAGAAAACATTTTGGGAAATTCCACCCAAAAACAATTTTATTAAAATAATTAATATTTTTAAATGGGTATTAATCTAATTGTGGGTGTAATGTCTAGAAGAAGATGAGGATCAAGCTAAAATGATCTGAGCCATTGATTAGCTTTTAATCAAGGCCGTTGAATGTCGATGAGAAGATTATTTAAGGGATCTTGAGGGTCATTTGGAAAACACATCGAAAAATCAAGAGAACGAACTTCTGAAGTGAGAAGTTCTCAGGAGGAAATTATGATCGAGGAAATTTCTTGCAGTGAGGGGCAGTGAGTATCCGAAAGAAGTTTTCCTGGGACGGAGAGTACGAGGTAGAGAGAGAGTAGAACGACGTCTAGAGAGAGCCAGATTCTGGCCCACGCAGCGCTGACGCAATGGCAACGCAGAGCCTTAGAGGGAAATCGAATTCCTGCTGAGGGAATCGAGTTTGAGTAGCCCAGAGCCGAGGTGTGAGACCGGGATGGAGATATTCGAATTTTAGAGCCAACAGAGGGTCCAGAGAAGGAGCAACGTGATTCCCAGCAGGGGTGATGTTGGAACTGCGTGGGAGTGACACAGTTCTACGCAGACGCTCTAGTTCAACGTGATTAGTCTCAGATTTTCCCAGTGGCAGGGTGAGATTATTTCACTATTCATTTTGTCCAGTTTCTCTCTATATCAGATTGATAATTGAGCATCTAGGAATTGTACTCAGATTTTCTCCTGCATAATAATAAAACCTCAGATTTGATGCACTGGTTTTCCCGCATTGGGTTTTTTTGGGGACATTTGTCCAAAAATAACAGTGTCAATTGTGTTGTATTTTCTTCCTTGCTCAGTCTCTTGTTTCTGCATAATATTTAATTAAATGAAGGTTGCAGTGTATGTATTATGATATTTGTCGTAGGAAACTACAAGTAATTTGTTTAAAGGAATTTAACAAATAGGAGTAATATCATCAGTTGTTGCAATAGGAATTCCAGTGTAGGAATTTTCACACACTCGAGAATCAAAGGCTCACCACCTGTCAAGAATAAGTCATCAACATATAAAACTAAAATGATGGGCATACCTTGGACAACTTTGAAGTAGAGGTTCGATTCGGCATTACTTCTTGTGAATCCAAGCTTCATCAACTAGTTATAAATGCGAGCATACCAAGCCCTAGGGGCTTGCTTCAATCCATAGAGTGTCGTCTTCGGCCACAAACATGATTCTTCATGCCATACACTTCAAAACCCTATGGTTGCTCAACATATACTTCTTCTTATAGAATGCCATCTAGAAATGCAATCTTCACATCCGTTTGGTGAAGTGTCCATCCCTAGCTAGCAACAAGAGCCACAATAGATCCAATAGTAATATAGTAAGAAATCGATGCAAAAATGTCATTATAAGCTTCTCCCTCTTTCTGGGAGAAACCTATAGCCACAAACCTCACCTTACATTTCTCGATACTTCCATCTACACCATGCTTAATCTTACACAACCGTTTAGAAGTCACAATAGACTTCCTGTTAGGCCTCAAAACTATTTCCCATACATCATTCCTCATTATAGACTCATATTCCTCTACCATAGCATCTTTCCATACCTGTTCTTTTACTGCTTCTTCAAAGGTGGGAGCTTCAATGTATATGATGGAGCTCATAGCTACAACATAACCCTAGTATCGGCATGGCTTCTTACTTTCTCTAAAGATTCTTCTAGCAGCAGCGTGTCTTTCAGGGCCCTGCAAGGTGTCACGAAGCCATAGACGTCTCTTCCTGGCAAGACGATCACTTGGAGGGGGATCCAAGGAGTCCATGGGTTATAAAGGATCTTCAACAACATCATTCTTTGGCTCAGGCACAGGAAGACCTTCTAGTAGACCCAAGTCATCATCCTTCTTCTCAACATTGGAAGGAGGAAGAGGTGTGTCCCTTACTTTCCCAAGGGAAACATCTTCATCGAAAGTCACATCTATGCTAAATTCTATATTCCTTTGACCAAGCACATATATTCTATAGGCTTTAGAATTTTCAAAATATCTAACAAACGTACCTTTCTTTCCAAAAGCTTCCAACTTGTTCCTCTTGTCCTTCGACACATGAAAGTATACAGGTCAGCCAAAGATCCTTAAATTTCCAACATCGGGTGACAAAAGATTAGTGAAATTCGGCATGATGGTCTGCGAGTCCATAAACACTCTGATGATAACAAATTTGAAGAAGTTGTGAGACTTTGATTCCGACTTGGTTGATCCTATTAATTGGCTCGTTAAACTATTTGCTGCATGGATTTACTAATTCTGATTGGGCTGGATATTCTGAAGACAGGAAGAGCACTTTTGGATGTTGTTTTAGCCTAGATATCATGGATGAGTATGATGCAAACCTTTGTTGCACTTAGCACAGTTGAAGCTGAGTACACATTTGATTGCTCAACCTGTTGCATAACAGTTTGAGTTCGAAAGTTGTTTACTGATTTGTTTGATCAGGTGTTGGAATCAACCATGATACATTGTGACAATCAAAGTTGTGTGAAGCTTTCTAAGAATTTGCTTTTTCACGATAAGTTGAAGGACATTGAGATCAAGTGTCACTATATCTAGGATGTTGTCTAAATAAGAGTCGTGAGGCTAGAATACATGTATATTGATTAGTACGTTGTTGATGTTTTGACAAAGCCACTATCCCAAATGAAGTTTACTTACTTTCGTGAAAAACTTGGAGTGGTTGAGAATTCCTTTTAGAGAAAGAGAGCATTGATTATATAGCATCATGAATCTTCCTTGGACTTGGTTGAGAAACCATGGTGTATGGTTGGGAAGATTGTTCTGATTACTCCCTTGGGTCATTGAGTTTGACTGGGAAATCATTATGGTTGACGAGGTTAGTTCTGAGGCATGGAGTGCTCCCTTAGGTCATTGTGTTTGACTGAGAGACCAGTACATTTGGTTGAGGACACTGATTTTGAGTTCTCTCCCTTAAGTCATTGTGTTTGACTGAGAGACTATGTAGTCAGGGAGTCTGATATCGAAATAGGGATTCCTCCCTTAAGTCATGGACCGAGAGACTTTTGTTCATGGTCGGGGAGATGGACCTTGTGTACTCTCTTAGGTCACTAGGTTTGAACGAGAGGCCGTTGTTATGGTCGGAAAGATTGACTTTGATTACTCTCTTGGGTCATTATGCTTGACCGAGAAACCATTTCATATGATTGGAGAGTTTGGCCATTGGCTTTGGCTTGTGGAATGAGCTTGATGCTATCAACCTTTCCTTATGATGAGATTTGTACATCTGATGGAGAGAATGAAAAATACCTCCCTAGTTAAGAGGGAGTGTTGGAAAATGGTAGTTGCGGTCAGTATTTTTATCATCAAAGTCAAAGGAGAAATTATTGTCTAGTTTTGTACAAGTCGGCCCTATTTTGACAGGTCGGCCCCACCTCTTGAAGAGCTTTGACCTTTGGTAAAAAACCCTCCATTAGAACAAGTATATAGTGGGATTCAACCCACTTCATTTGGCATTCAATCAAGCATCAATTACGCTCTGTTCTCAAGCATTCTGCTCACACATGAGAGGGAAGAAGAAGACATATGTTGACAAGCGATGTTTCACTTTTTTGCACTCTGACTTGACCAGCATTGACTTGGACTATTCTATTGTGGCTTGACCAAATCTTTAACTGTCTTGGAGGCCAAATATTCTCAGGATCTTTGAATGTTCTGTTGACTGAGTTCTGGTCCAGTTTCTGGGCGTTGAGCACGAGTTGACCGCAGGTCAAACTCTGCTGTTTGACAAAATTTCTCCGAGGAATTACCGGACCAAATTTTGGCCCTTTGACAAGTCTTGACATGTGAGCAGATCGTTGACTCTCTCTCTCCTTTGATGCAATTTGACTTGGCATTTAATGTGGTCAATGGTTGACCAGTGAGCAGATCATTGACTCTCTCTCTCCTTTGACTCTACTTGACTTGGCATTGAATGTGGTCAATGGTTGACCTTTGACTGGAATATTCTGATGTACAATTTGGATGAATTGCTCTCTCTCTCATAAGGAAAGATTACCGGGTTCTCCCCCTAGTGGGGTTTTATCGCAAGAAATTTTGCTGTCTATTGTTTCATTGTTTTCACTATGACCTCTATTGCTCTATTGAAGTTAATGGTTGAAATTTTCAAATGTACTTGTCTAATGATTGGAATACTCTAAAAATTTCAAAATTGTATCATTGGAAGTAGTTATTAGATTGAAAAGTGTTCTCGTCTCCTTCCAACTAGAAAATCAACATACAGTTTGAGACTGAGGAAATCGACAAAAACTTGGCATGATTATTCCAATCCCTGAAGACCCTTGAACGTGTTGATGTGTTCCTGCCTACTTCAAACTTTGTACTCTTGCAACTCTGAGTATTAAAGATCAAACCAAAATCTTTTGGTAACCATAGATCAAGAGTATTTTACTATAAGAATTCTCTCTCTTTGTAGTTCTGGCATTCAAAGTACAATTTCTTTCAAACACTGGTAGTTGAATTAGTACAATTCAAGTAAATTTGCTAGCATTACAAGTTTTCTTCTCATTCATCTCATAACTCTACATACAAGGACATACTTCCAATTAATTTTAACTTGGTTTTAAGCTTTTTGAAAGGCACTTTGTCATGTTGGAACCATCATTCACATGCTATTTAGTCTAGCTAAAGTTTGCCTGAAGATTCAATCGCTTGGCAGCTCAATTTTGGTGTCTGTTTTGGTCATGATTCTTCCTCTGAATGCTTTTTTACAATCCCATGTCACAGTTGTCGCAGTTTATCTCATTGAAAGACCAAATTCCTCAAGCCAAAGAATGGGATAGGTACCTGCTCAAATGGGCCAATAAGTTCTATGTTACGATGGTCCTTGCTGCAGTTTTGAATGTTTTTCACCGGTCTGACAAATCTTGAAGGTGTTGTGAAAAGATATAGTCCAGGATATGCACCAGCAAATGTGCATGGTATATATCCCACCTCGAGATCCTCTGGAATCTGGTTTAGATAAATGTAACATACAAGCAATGAGTCAGAATACATTCTACCTGAATGGTACCAATCTGAAATAGCATTAAAGTCATGTAAGAAACATACCCCTGATGCTTTAGCAAGCTTCAAACTCCGCAGATGCTCAACAGCTTCTGAAATTTTCAAGGAAGTAATATGCCCAATTATCCGACCATCCAAGAGAACACTCAAAACTTCTGGTGGGCCAGCATGTTCCAACCTTGGCAACACAGGAGTCATTCCAAAATCTATCAAGACATTTGTGATTGCTTTCAATATTTTTAAGGGCTGTTTAATATTTCCCTCTGAATCAATGTCCGAGGTGATTCCTGCAAATGTCCCAAATAATTCAGTATAGCAATTTTTTTTAAAGTAGTGTTTTACCTACACTGGCTAGATAATGCAACTTAAGGTCAATCAACTATAGAGTTTAATGTAAGAGCAGTGACCTGCTTTATATGAAAAACATGTTCCATCAAGTAATATCTTCAATGTTTAACTTACAGAAGGAGAGCATGTTGCCCCCCATTTACACAACTCACACAACTTAGAAATGAATGTAATTTGCAGTAAACAAAATTATAGACCTCAGCACACCATCTGTGAACTTCTCATTGTATTTACCAATGACCGTTTAATTTCTATTTCCATTGTCCATTTTACTTGGGTACTACCATTATATGCAAATAAAGCTGGATTTGAATCAGCGCAAGATGGATTTCACAGGAAAGAAAGAGAAGTCTAAAGATTGAATCAACTACTTGAGCACAATGTGCATAAAATAATCTTTTAGATGAAGACAAATCATTGTTATACAACAGGCTGGTACTTAACGACATTGAGCTGTCATATGGAGTAGCAATCCACAAGGTGTTCCATCTGGTGTATGAACGGGACAAAGAAAACCCCATGACCTGCAATGTTAAGCACAAAGGATAGTCAAACATTTCATATACAGTCAAAAGTACACCAAAACATTCACCTGATACAGTGCTCATTAACTAAATAACACAGAGGCTTACTCTGGAAGCAGCTTACGAACTAAAGTAGTCCGCATCTCTGTAAAATATGCTCCTCTATGCACAGAGCGGAAATGAGAAATAAAACGGAAAAAGTTGAGCTTCTCCGCAATAACACTCATTCCAGTAGTCTGTTCAATTCCAAAAATAATCAATGAAGAGAATCACACTAGCATATAATATCAAGTAGATATCAGTAAGCCAGAAAATACAATTAGTGAAGATTCTTCCTTGAAATTCAAATCCAAATTCTCTCATCTATGCACAGATTGGAAATCCAGTGGAAAGGTGAAAAACTTGGTCCTCTCCAAACTAATAATCATTTCCAAATATTCTTAATAATTGTATGATGATTGATCCCTCTGCCTTTACCTCTCTTTCCCCAACTTTTGCTTAGGTCAGTGTTGCAGGCCTATAATAAGCAGGCGCTATTTTTAGCAGTGTGGATGTTAGACTCCTGGTTCCAGTAAGCAGTGTTGAATTTTGTAGCTATGGTCGGAATCCATAATTTATATTTTAGCCCTTGTAATGTATAATGAATTTTGTAAGACATGTTCTTCATGTCATATTCATTGTTAAGCCCTTGAAAGAATTAATGTAAGAAATGTTCTTCATGTCTGTTAGGTTTAGGTATGGTCTATGCTTAGAGCAATTTAAATTTTCACAGTTAGCTCAATATCTTTTCCAGATTAGCAATCACATCAGCATTAAAGTAAACTGTAAATAGAACATAAACATAAATCATAGAAGACAAGCCAAAACAAGAGGACACAAGATGTGGCACTAGCCAGAGACAAACCCCAATGTGGGGAAACCCTTGATTAATTCTTCTTATATGCTCTTCAATAGTTCAGCAGAGAGAGAGAGAGAGAGATAGTACATTTACAACAAAAGTCAACACTTCCAATTTCTAGATGAAAGAATAGATCATCTCTACATGAGATCAGTTGAAGACATGCTGCTTCAACTGATTCTCCAAGGTGATTCCATGACCATGCTGCACCCATCACTGTGCTGGAACTCATCATCATGCTGCTCCTCATCATCATGCTGCATCTGTCACTGGGCTGCACCCAATCACTGAGCTGCTCTCATCACTGTCCTGCTCCCATCACCGAGCAGCACCCAACTATTACTATGCTGCACTTCACTGCTGTCTCTAATACCATGCTGCATCCAACTGCTGCATCTAACCATACCATCTAACATGCTGACCACACAAGCAGCCACATCAACCTTCAGTCCTTATCCTTGTGCAACCCTTAACATAATATGCTGCTGACTATGGCGTGCAGCCTAGACCAGCAGCAAGCAAGATTGTCATACAGTACTCAGCTATTATCCTTGAAGAACAATGTCTACCAATCAACCTTATAGCTGCACAGTCATGCCCAGAACTGATCTCAAACGTGTCACACTGTCATCTACAGAAATGTGACATAGATCTTTCCTTACAGCGTCTAAGAGTTCATTCCTTACAGAGTTATGGACCTCTAAAACTTCATCATTTGGCTGATAGGGTCCTCTCCAGTTGCCACCAAGATGAAATCCTTGAGGGTTGAGACTAGGGCAGTATTTGGCCCTGCTTGGACTGTGGTTTGAAGCACAAATGACAGCTTCTAGAAACCTTTATTTCGATGGCTGTAACCTTCACCTTTTACTGCAGCTAGAGCAGATAGATGCCTCTTTGAAACTGCAGATTAGGTTGAGTGTTTAGACAGTGGATGAGGAACCTCTTAGGCAGCATATGGTGGTTCTCTTTGACTGCTAGAGATCTCCTCGAACAGTGGCCAAGTCTTTCCATTATCAGCGGCTAGGTTAAGGCTCTAGTCCTCCCAATAGGACTGCAGCTAGGGCTTGCATTTAAAGCAGTCAGGGCACATAAGAACCCTCTTTAAACTGCGTCCTAGAACAGTTTGTTAGGGCAGCGTTAGGGCATCATTTAGGCTTATTCTTGCTGTGTAGGAAGGTCACGTTTAGGGCAGCGTAGAACCTTCCTTAGATGACAGCATTAGGCTTCTACCATACCAGCATTAAGGCTTCATATGAAACCTTCCTCCCTGACTGCGTGAGCCTTCTTTCTGCCGCGTATTAGATTTCTCCATCAGGGCAGCGTCTAAGTCACCTAACACGGGGATTCGGGGATTCGAGTGTCGAATTCAGACACGTTGACCCCCCGGAACAGGACACGTAGGATTCGTTATTTATTATTTTATTAAAATATAT
>APFE030441414.1:37675-48785 GCA_000404065.3 Pinus taeda | reverse complement strand
ATTTCTTACACAAATTTTAATTAATGATACAAATTTATTGATTTCAAACATAAATCTTCATCTATAGCATGCATAGTATGTACAAAATTCAAATACATGTCAGTGGTCACATAAATCATGATTCATAATTCATAAATGAAAGGCAACTTACAACTACAAGATAGTAAGATAAACACACTGACAACTGTAGTTTTCTCATTAAGTCATCAAATCAAAATGTGTTACATAGGTAGTGCTGGTGCAATGCCAATGGCAAATAGAAATAGAAAATATATAACTACAGGTATACAAGCCCCAAGGCATCAATCCTCATCATCAGCATCAGAATCAGCATCAATGTCCTCATCATCATGGTCCCCACTGCTCTCCTCTGCATCCTCCTCCTCCCCTGTATCCATAGTCGCCTCTGCATCACTGGTGTGGAGGATGACCCCTCTAAGTCATCAAATCTAACAAGCTCTAGCACTGGATCATTGAGATCCATGTTGGCCAATGCCAACTCAACACTGTTGTCCAGACCCATATCATCAAGAAAGACATCCCACATCTTTGTGTTTCCCCTCAAACACTCTTCCCTCTGCCTGTAAATAAGACGAAGGTTGGTGTGCACATACACCATTGTCTCTGCGTTGGACAACTCAAGCCTGCTCTTCTTCACACTACACAAATTCCCATATGTGCTCTAATTCCTCTTACAACAAGAGGATGAAGTCACCTGAGAGAGGAGCCTCATGGCTAACTGCTGAAGAGGAGGGCTTGTTGCCCCATGATTTGTGCACCAAGAATAGGGCTTCTTAGCCCCCTTGTCTCTAATCACATCATAACTCCCAAATCGACCACTGCTAGTGGAAAACTCTGCAAATGCATCCTCCACCTCATCAAGCAATGCACTATCCTGAAAAATCCGCCTGAATGCCTCTTTCCTCCCTTGTGAGATTTCACCATCCATGTGAGGAGGGAATCTGCAGGAAGGTCCACCATTCAGCCACTCATGGTTGCAGTATTTGGGGTTCAATGAGTGAGCCAAACAATGTAAAGGTGTACAATTCTTGTCCCATCTGCTGACAAGAATATCTTGTATAGTATCACAGAAGGCCTCCGGTGATGTCTCATACTCGGGGCACTCACTCTGTAGAATAATGCTCCTCACAGACTCAATCATGGAATCCCATCCCTCATAAACCTCTCCTAGGATGGGTTTGTCTGTATCTGCGAAGCAAAGAAATGATAGGGTCCATGATCTGAATAATTAGATCTACCCTCTCCCATCAAGCATCATCTAGCACTGTGTCCTTCACTCTTTTAGAGGCTACCTGATCTGTCTTTCTCCAAAAAGACAAAAACTCATAAATAACCATGGACCCAAGAGCGGCCTTGACCTCCTTCAACCTCTTCAACATCATGAATGAAGAGGCAAATCGTGTATCAGCAATCTCAACAATGATAGATTGGTGTACTCCTTGTAGATAGTGAGGGCATTTATATGATTTTGCACAAAGTTACTGATATGTCGTGCATCCTCAATAATGTTACCAATCCAAAGCACATCAAAAGCAATGGATTTCAGTGCTAAGTTTAATGAATGGACAATGCAAGGTGCCCAAAACACTTGTGGATATTTAGCTTCCACAATCATGCCAGCAACCTTGCAAACAGGTGCATTATCTGTAATGATTTGCACACAAGAATCAACACCTACATCTTCAATAACTTTAATAAATAACTCACCAATAAATTGTGCATCCTTGTATTCTCCAAGTGTATCCACTGCTTTCATGAAAACTGGACCATTCAAGGAAGACACCATGAAGTTGATGATTGGGTGTCGTGTTGGATCTGTCCATCCATCAAAAACAATGCTAACCCCAGATGCTGGTCATGATGCTACAATAGACTCAGGCATTTTTTGCACCTCCTTTTTTGCCTTCGTCAACAATGTGGTTCTAAGCTTATCTGAACCAGAAGGCACATACCATGATGGACACCCGTGAGTTAGAGCTCGACACATCTCAATAAATAAAGGTGAGCGTGCAACATTAAATGATATGAAGTTTTGATAGAAAAAGAAGGCAATGGTGAGATCAAGCTCTTCCCGTTTCTTTCTCAAAAATTTTGTCCATTTGACCAAGTATAATTGCTCTTCTTTTTGCTGCTTGTCCCCCAATAGTACTCTCAAATGGAAATTTGGTGGTGGCTTTCCTCAAAAAATGGAAGGGGGTCTTCATTCTTGGGTTTTCTTGATTTTGAAGCCACCTTTTCCATACCAACAGTGGACTCCTTTTCCAATTCTTTTCTCTTTTGTAAAGGAACAGCTTTACAAGCTCCTATCCCACAACTCGGTAAAGCCAACAAATGGGCTTTCACACAGAAATATGTGATTTTGAAAGCAATGTGACAAAAGTTGCATCTCCATTGCACATTGCCTCCTCCCTTCCCCATGGTGCTTGTCCCATCCTCTCTTGTGACATATTTCCACAAGGGATATTTCTCAATGTTGTCTTTAGGTCCTCCTCTTCCCTCAACATTACTTGCAGCAAACTCTGATGATATTGGGGGAGGAGGGGCATCTCCAATGGAGACATTCTTGCCCTTCCTTTGCCCCCTAACTACTGCCTTTGATTGACCCATGAATAATATAAAAAAAAATGAACAAAACATGCACAAATTTGTAAACAAAAAATCATATACAACATGTTGTAATAGAATAAGAAATGCAAAAAAATGGAGTTGAAATGCACTTACCTGGTGCTTGAATCTCCTTGCTGAATGCTCTACTCCCTTTGCCCCTTGCTTCAAACCCTTATCTCCTTGCAAACAACTCAAACAATGCAAATACAAATGACAAACAGCGTCAAACAATAAAGGAAATGCGTGCTTTTTAACCCACGAGAGGTAGTTTTCTGGGATACGAATCCTAAAATCATGATTCGCTGAGCATGTACGGGATTCGTACAGGATTCGTATGAATCCTAGTCGGACTCGTCGAATCCGGTTTTGGGATACAATTTTCCAGCGAATCGTATCGAATACACGAGATTCGGATTTGTCGAGGTATATCAACGAATCTGGTTACTTAGGGTAGCATAGAGCCTTGTCCATGATTGTTTCTAGGGCATCTTCTATTCGGGCAGCGTATCACCTAGGGCACTCCCTCTAGGTCTCATCTTCATCAAACCCAGAACAAAATAAACAGAGATCTCAAGAGTAAGTGTGTGAAATGAATTGAAGGCCACCTCTATTTATACTAAAACGTTGAGCACAAGTGGGTTTATTTGGTTGTTGGCCGACCTTCACGAATTGTCCCATAACACTAATAAATCTATATCTCCATGAATACTTATCAGAACCGAATGATCTTTAAATCAATCCTACACCTCTTGATGAGAGGGATCCAAGAAAAATATCAGATGCCATTAATAAGATGACCCACATGGAGTTTGGCCCTAGTTGCCAATTTTAACACTCCCTCTCAATTAGGGAGAACTCCATCCACTGATCCATATGTCCGACTATACTATCTCCGCCATTAGTGCACTGCACCACTCTGCTCTGTTCTGCTCTGCTGAGCTCTGCAAATTGCTTTGCTCAGAACTATAAAGAAGAAGAATTGATCGAGAATGTCTCATACCATTCTCTACTGACCCAGAGTCAACTTCATCTGAAGAGAGTGTGTCATATCACTCTTACTGACCCGAAGTCAGTTTTATTGATCCCAGATCAATGTCACAAGAGAGTGTCTCAAACCACTCATACTGATCCTAAATCAATGGAGGTCATCCTAGCATAGGGAGTACGGTAGATACAACGATGCATCCATCGATAGTACTATTATGGTCCCTAACCCCATTTCCCTACTCATTGATCAAATGAGAGGTACTTCCCATGAGTCCCAGACTGCATGGGTAGGATGCCTCGACAAAAGAACTAATCATCCTGTCCCAAAATCGCCACAGGGTATCACTGGGGAAGGTTGAACCTTTCACCCTATAAATATCGCACCACCAGGGGAGGGTGAGTTGCCCTGTGGTTGTATGTCGCTCCAGTAAGTACCCCAAGCCCCCCAGAGCTCAATGCATGAAACATGCAGGACCTTTATGAGAAGGTCTCTCAATGACTCCAAGTCGTTCGGGAAAGTCACAGATTTGAACTTTCCCCGAGGCTTTGACAAAATGTTTGCGACTTGTACATCAGTCTCAATGCAACAGAGCTTCCTAGCTCATTGACTTGGGATAAGGTAGTATCTGATGTCTATCTACTAGAGAAATCATCGAATATGCAATTTCTCAACAATCGAATCCCCCCTGGTTGTCACAGAGAATCGCAATGGTAACAGCTCACTGAAGAGCTTCCACAACCAAGCAGCTTCACACAAGATCATACTTGTAGCTATGTATTCGGTCTCGGTGGTGCTTATAGCAACCGACTTCTGCTTCCTGCTCATCCATCATATCGAAGTAGAATCCAAAGAGAACCAGCACTGAGAAGTGCTCTAATGATCCTCCACACTGCTTGCCCAGTTAGCATTTCAATAATCATGCAGCTTCATATTTCCGGCAGTGTATCTCAATCCATGATAGATTTTGCGCTAAAGATATCTCAAAAGATTCTTGGCACTAATCCAGTGAGGCTCAACCAAATATGAGATCACCATGCTAACTGCAAAACATATATCCAGACGAAAGTTCACCAAGAACATCAATGCAAATGAGATTATGAAACTCAGAGGCATTTCCCAAATCTGGTCTGGCATCATCACCATATAACTTCTGAAAGTTAAGATCCTCAAGGTAGTCACAGACTTGCAATTTACCATTCCACATCTGGAATCCAACTCCCTCTTACTTCTGCAATGAGAGGGTCTGCACCTGTCAGAAATAGGTCATCCTCAGAAGGTGTCGGTATGAGAGGTCTATCATCCACAACCTTTGAGCAATGGTTTGGATCAGTTTCACTCCTAGTGAATCTCAACTTCATCAGACAGTTATCAATCCTCTCATACTATGCCCGGGGTGTTTTGCTTCAAGCCATAGAGGGCTTTCTTCCACCTGTATACATGAGATTCCCGATCATGAAGCTCAAATTCCTTGGGTTGTTCCAAACCTATGGACCTGCAACATGAGGGGAATGGTCCCCTTGTAAGATTTTCCTTCAGTACATCTCATATATGTACCTTCATGCTCTTCTTGAATTTAGGCATCTGAGTCACCATCTAACTCACATCGGGTAGGGCCCCATAAGTAGACCTTCAGTGCTATAGATGAGATGTGTTAATTGATATGGTCCCCAATGGACCATCCTGCAACTTGATACAAATTGCCAACCCTGAACTCAAAAGCATCTTAGAAAATTTTGTTTTTAAACACGTACCTTTCCATCGATGAATGCCACCCTGCAACCTTTGACTTCCATTGTCGAAATGGACACCAGGTTCTACTTGTGATCAGGTACATAAAAGAGATTTTGTAAGTGAATCAAGTTACCCTCATTCAATTGAGGGGTAACATTCCCTACACCCTTTCCCCGATAGGTGGCATCGGCTCCAAGTATAATCCCACGATTGTTTCCATCTCTACCAAATTAGAGAGGGCACCCTTCTATCTGATGGAGTGCCTTGAAGCACTACAATCAATAAGCCAGATTCCCAAAGAATCTAAAGGAGAGGGCCAATACAAGATAATGCTTCTTTATCTTATCAGAAACAACAAATGATTCTTCATACCTGGGATTCCTTGCTTTCTCTAAAGAGTCGGTTGTTTCCTTGATGACCTGCATTACTTGTCATTCCTCTGATCATTGAAGATGTCCCTAGAATGATTTTTATCATCATCAAGTGATGTGTCCCTACCTCGGACACTCCTTCGCATAATGGTCAATCTTATTACAACCTTAGATCCAAACTTCCCATTGATGTGATCTTTAGGTAGGCCATCAAAAACTTCCGTTGTGCCATTCTGATAATATTCTCTGCTTCGACTTCACCCTTCGTGAATTTGAAGAGGGATGAGGAATTCATTGATCCTTTTGTCCTTTCCCAACTATCTTCGGTGATTGCTCTTTCACTCTTGCTTGGGCATTGTCTTCACCTCAGCTTTGATGCCATGTTAAGTTTAGGTATGTTCTATGCTTAGAGCTATTTAATTCAATTTTCACAGTTAGCTCAACATCTTTTCCAGATTAGCAATCACATCAACATTAAAATAAATTGCAGATAGAACATAAACATAAATCATAGAAGACAAGCCAAGACAAGAGGACACAAGATGTGGTGCTAGCCAGGGTAAAACCTCAATATGGGGAGACCCTTGATCAATTCTTCTTATATGTTCTTCAATACTTCAACAGAGAGAGAGAGAGAGAGAGATAGTACATCTACAACAAAAGTCAACACTTCGACTTTCTAAACAAGAGAATAGATCATCTCTACATGAGATCAGTTGAAGACATGCTGCTTCAACTGATTCTCCAAGGTGATTCCATCACCATGCTGCACCCATCACTGTGTTGCACCTCATCATCATGTTGCTCCTCATCATCATGTTGCATCTGTCACTGTGTTGCACCCAATCACTAAGTTGCTCTTATCACCGTGTTGCTCCCATCACCAAGCAGCACCCAACTATTACTATGCTGCACTTCACTGTTGTCTCTAATACCATGTTGCATCCAACTGTTGCATCTAACCATACAGTCTAATATGCTGATCACACAAGCAGTCACATCAACCTTCAGTCCTTATCCTTGTGCAACCCTTAACATAATATGCCGCTGGCTATGGCCTGCGGCCTAGCCCCGCAACAAGCAAGATTATCATACAAAACTCAGCTATTATCCTTGAAGAACAATGTCTACCGATCAACCTTATAGCTGCACAGTCATGCCCAGAACTAATCTCAAATGTGTCACGCTGTCATCTACAGCAATGTGACATAGATCTAACTTTCCTTATAGCGTCTAAGAGTTCATTCCTTACAGAGTTATGGACCTCTAAAACTTCACCATTTGGCTGATAGGGTCCTCTCCAATTGCCGCCAAGATGAAATCCTTGAGGGCTGAGACTAGGGCAGTATTTGGCCCTGCTTGGACTGTGGTTTGAAGCACAAATGATAGCTTCTAGAAACCTTTATTTCGATGGCTGTAACCTTCACCTTTACTGCAACTAGGGCAGATAGATGCCTCTTTGATACTGCAGATTAGGTTGAGTGTTTAGACAGCGGATGAGGAACCTTTTAGGCAGCATATGGTGGCTCTCTTTGACTGTTAGAGATCTCCTCTAACTGTGGCCAAATCTTTCCATTATCAGCGGCTAGGTTAAGGCTCATAGGACTACGGCTAGGGCTTGCATTTAAAGCAGTCAGGGCACATAAGAACCCTCTTTAAATTGTGTCCTAGAACAGTTTGTTAGGGCAGTGTTAGGGCATCATAGACTTATTCTTGCTGTTAGGAAGGTCACGTTTAGGGCAGCGTAGAACCTTAGTTAGATGACAGCATTAGACTTCTAGCATACCAGCGTTAAGGCTTCATATTAACCTTCCTCCCTGGCTACGTGAGCCTTCTTCTTGTTGCGTGTTAGATTTCTCCATCATGGTAGCCTTGTCCATGACAACTTCTAGGGCATCTTCTATTAGGGTAGCATATCACCTAGGGCACTCCCTCTAGATCTCATCTTCATCAAACCCAAAACAAAATGAAGAGAGATCTCAAGAGTGAGTATGTGAAATGACTTGAAGGCCACATCTATTTATACTAAAACGTTGAGCACAAGTGGGTTTATTTGGTTGCTGGCCCACCTTGACGAATTGTCCCATAACACTAATAAATTCATATCTCCATGAATACTTAACGAAATCGGATGATCTTTAGATCAATCCTACACCTCTCGATGAGAGGGATCCACGAAAAATACAATTGTCATTAATAAGATGACCCACATGTGTCATGGAGTTTGGCCCTAGTTGCCAATTTTAACAATGTCGGATTTAAAAGAGAAAATTTCGAAATTTGAATTTTGAATTGTTGGCTCCAACCCAGCCCTCCCCCAAGTCAAGTCAACCCAGGTGAAGAGACACACCCATTCGGATAGGCAAATCAATATATATAGAGCATGCGACCTCCTCCACAAGGAAGATTCGATCTCACAGAAGACAAGGCAGTTTCTTTGATACAAGTCACAATCTTTGACCAACTAAAACCCTGGTACTTTGAGTTTGGATATCTTTAACCAATTTGTCCTCTTCATCAAGTTTGCATGTGAGTTAGCTTTAAAACCCTAATCTAATGTGTTATTTTTATGTCACATGTGTCATGATGCTAACTTTATCAAG
Organism: Pinus taeda; assembly: GCA_000404065.3. Taxonomy (NCBI): domain Eukaryota; kingdom Viridiplantae; phylum Streptophyta; class Pinopsida; order Pinales; family Pinaceae; genus Pinus; species Pinus taeda. The sequence goes on along the minus strand of APFE030441414.1, from coordinate 40,464 downwards.
CTCAAAACCCCAATTCGGCTTGGTTCTTGTGTGTGTGTTTTGTGGCCACTAGAAACTCAAACTTCAGTGAGTTATTTTTAGTTGTTACTCTTGCACATGAGTATTTGGCTTTTCTAATTTAGCTCTACAACTAAGTTGCATGAAGCACTAAACCATTTCGGAGTTTCCAGAACAAGTACGTTTAGAAACATCACCTCCCAAAAATGGAAACGTCGGTCGGCCCGTCATGTGTGTGTGTGTGTGTTGATATAAATATAGATTAAGGCATTTATAAATAAGTGAATAACACATTATCTTGCAAGGAAAAAGGGAATAATACCCATAGATGACAATTTAGAAGAAAAACCAAGTCTATATTAACTCTCATAGAAGATTACATGATGGTCAAGTTTCGGCCGTGTTTCTGAGTTTCGGGTAGGGGTACGGCACGAAACGTCGGGTTCCTAGAAGTTTCGTGCAACATAGGTCTACAACGACGGAATTGAGTTCGTACATGCCAAGCTCTCATCAAATGGAATGCTTGGATGGCTAGAGCATAGAACGTCTTGGTTTAGTTTAGATTTTTTGAGATCCTATTGATGATACAGAGTGAAGAAGACACAATCAAAGAGAGTTATTCGAAGTGAGCAGCCAGCGTGCTCCTCTTCCATCTTTTCTCTCTTTCACTACCACCTACACTTTGTCCAATGCTCATTGCTCACTAGGAAACCAGTCTTGTACTTGATTCCATGGCAATATTTTGACTACTATGATGATAGAGTTTGATTCTGCAATTTCCTTGCAGCCCTTCAAATTTGGTGGTTGAATAGTCTTGTTTTGCACAATGGGATGGGCCTAAGTGCCTTTACTTTGATTTTCGATCACTTAAAGTACATGTTCGTCTCTCTTCCTCTTTCATAATTTAGCTACTGTGATGCGGAATGTAATGTCAGCGAGAAATTAATTGCTCAAAAGACAAAGCAGCCAATCGATCCCCATAGGCTATAGCCCTTGATAAAGCGAAAAACCCCAAAATACCCAATGTGTGGGGAAGTTTTGGGGCAGTTGGGCAAACAAACCCGAAAGTGGGATTTGACGTGAATTTCACTTAATCAATTAAGGAGAAAATCCCCTCAAGGAAATCTATAAATACAAGAGGGTTGAATTCATTTGAATCATCATTGATTGTATCATTTATCTCTGTTTTTCTTTGAACCTGAGGCTCTAAGGGTTTTAAGACCCCTTTTCTGCTATCAATTTCGGCGGTGAAATATTCGACCCTAGTTGATAAATTTATTTTCATCATTTTATCTTTTTGATCTTGTTCTAGCACAAGAATTTCTCTACACAAGGAGCAGAAAATCAGATCTATGGAAGCATATGGGCAAGGCAAATCAAGACACTAGAAATTGGACAGATTCTTAACTAAGGCTAGACCAGTTGCCACTAGAAACAGATCGAATTTCTATGACCAAGGGTCTTTGAGGCCATGTTGATCAAGATCTCTATGGTAATTGAAATCACTAAGCCAAATCTTCGAAGTTCTTCCCTAAAGCTCGATAATAATTCTTCCTAAAGCGGCCAAGGTTTCCTAAACACAAGTCAAACTGTGAGGGCCCCGCTGAGTTCATCTAAGGTAGGTCATCAAAGCCATCGAACCCTCTCTAAGGGCAGCACCTGAAGGTTCCAAAGGTCAAACAAGTCCAATTAAAGACAAGCAATAGTGAAGTTTTGTAACATATCTACTCTAAGATTATATGAGTTGTGTTGTCACCAACAGAAGCATTACTCCTAAGAAAGAGTATCCCGAAGCAAGCAAGGGTCAAATCCCGGTTCCTAGCAGACACAAGGATCCTTGTGAGTTTACCACCTTTATATGTCCATCATGAAGCCCTTAAAGCAGTTCTACGACTCCCGCAGTGATTAAAATGGTTACCCAAGCAATTTTGAAGATCAAATTAATCTTTTGAGACAACTTTGTGGACTCTTGTAACAAATGTGGATTTTATAGCAGTGTATGATGGGTTCCTGAAAGAGGCTCAAGATTGTTGGATGGACCAAGGCACAAACAGAGGACGCACCTAAGGCAAAACTAGATACTTGAGCAGACATGTTTTTTTCTACGGTTTTAGCACCTAGAATCTCTGGTTAAGGTATCAATTTGTTGTTAATTCGATTACATCTATCTCCATCAAACGTGGAACATATTGTGTGTGCATCTATAACATTGTGCCATATTGTTGTATGGATTTGATGAATGATACGCTACACTATTGGGCTTATTGTATTAGTTGATTTGAGGTTTGAATCCATACATTGCTCTGTTCAATCTACTGTATTGTGGAGAAACTGCTATTGTTCATTGAAGAATAACTTATCTGTATTGAATTAACTATTGTTTAGAGAAAGAATATAAAATAATAATAATAAATTGTAGAACCCCTGGTGCCTTATGAAACCCTAGGCAAAAAATCACCTTAGATTGCTATATGAATCTCTCATATTATTTGATTTTCAAGCTTTCTTGTGTCCTTGGTCGCTTGCACGCATATCAAAGACAAGTATTTTGTGCAGTGCTCATCAATCTCACAAGGTTCGCCGAACATGAACCTTGAGGTTAAAAGTTCAGCAAACCTCAACAAAATCTTCACATCCGACTCAGGTTCAGCCCAGGTTTGGTTTAAGGTCATGGTTCTTTGCTTTGTCTGGGGAGCATTGCCAATGTTGTTACCTCTGACCTGCACCCTAGCATTGTTCTTAGGCATAGTTGTCGTCAATGAAAATTTGTTATGAATATTTTTATTCATAAC
>APFE030441414.1:6112-22200 GCA_000404065.3 Pinus taeda | reverse complement strand
AAAAAAAAAAAAAAAAACAGTGCTATATTTCAACGAAGCACTAGTGTTGTTCATGTATTAAAATTCCCTAGTGCATCTTCTAAAGAGAACCACTAGATGGTTTTTGTTTTTATTTTTAAATGTGGTGCTATAGTCCAACAAAGAGCCAATGTGGTACATGTATTAGAATGCCTCGGGGCATTTTAACAAAAGCATTGATATAGGTTTTTTAATTAAAAAAAAACGGTGCTCTTGGATATCTGACGTACTAGCATGGTTATAATAACGCACCAAAAGAGGGTTAAATAGAAAAAAACCTCCTAGTCATAAATTTCATTTTTATTGTCTATAGTGTTATAGAGATTTTAAGCACCAATGCTACTCTTTCCTCATGCTAGTGTCCTGACGATGGTGCTTCTCTTGCTCACCATCCTTTTGTACCATGCTGAGTGTGTGACTTTCCAATTTTCTCAAACGATGGTGAAATTTGTTTTTCTCAATTACGTGTCAATAATGCCTCCCTGACAAGAAAATTTCCAAGTAATGTTTATGTTTCTCTCTAATTTAATTTTTATTTGATTAGAATTGCAAATTTTCTCAAAAATCCACTGTTTTTGAAGAAAAAAAATCTTGTGCAATGCGCTCAACAGCTTTGGCTCACACTGATAGTAGTGCACCCTATAAATTTACACTGTGCAAAACCATTCAGTGCGTGAACCTAATGTACCACTACTTTTGTGGTGCATTTTTTAAATGAAAGTGCACTGGGAAAAACTATAAATTGTACGTCGATGCATACATATTTTAGGTTATGCCCGGTGCATTTATATTTACCAAACACACCACAAAAATAACATTAAAAAATATAGCTTGGTGCATTCGATAACCTAAATGTTTCATACTGGTGTGAAAAGATTACACTGATGAATACATTTGAGATGAATCATGATGAGAATTTAAATATGTGAACCAAAGGCAGTGTGTCATATGTATGTACACAATATATTCAGTGTGGTTACGTTTTATAATGCACCAAAGCTAGTGCATTACTATTTTTTCAGCGTAGCAAGGATTTTTTTTCAATTGAAAGTTATTTTTCCATATTTATAAATACATTTTTAATTTAATAAAAAAAATTGTGTTTTATGTATGAGTTTTATGTATTTTATATATCAATCCTGTAGTAGATATGTGAACCTAGAGAGTAGCAGGAGAAGGAGCAGGAAAAAATGGCAGACCAATACAATATGGTTTGACCTTGGGAAGCCCAAGAGAGAGAGAGAGGTATTTATACCCTCGCCCTATAGCGTAATGACCCGAAAGCTCTTACGGAATGTAGTTCTCCTTAATTACTAAGAGGAGGCTACATCCCTAAAGGCACACTCTATCTTGTTGGCACATCTGATCCACCGATGGAGTTTCCAAGAGCAGAGTTTTCCTGTCAGCCTTGAGGCGATGTATAGGCCCTCTGAGCAGGACATATGTTTCATCGTTGGACTATACAAGACAGGGGAGGATTTTCCCTAGTTCTCTTATGTCCCCCATGGCCTTGTAGTAGAGATTCGGCTTGCCTATTCTTAGAGATATGTTGGGCCTCATGCAGTTTGTCCAACAAATTTTTAGGTGTGTGGTAGACAACTACAAATTTTTTCTTTTATTGTATAGGAGGTTAGGTACCTTTCATTATTAGTGAAAACCATTACACACTTTACTAGTGATGGGAAGCACATTAGTTTCCCTCTTTTGTCTTATGTCGATTCTTTGATTCAAACTCCACGATGTATCAAATGGTCTATCATTTTTTTGAGGCACATTTGTATGGATCTAGATAGATTTCGTGTGATGATACATGGAAGGAAAACCTTATGTTTCACTTCATAGCTTTTTGTTTATTTTTTGAGAGGTTTCAGAGACGAGGCTTGTATTTGACCATTTCCCTCCTAGGTCGATGACTAAGATGCAGATGTGCATGTGGGGTCAGATGATGTGCAAGAGGGGCCTGCCAGAGTATCCGACCAGGATTTCTTCCCAGGCATTGACACTAGTATCCAGGGAGGATGACCACACGTTTATCTTGTTGTTGTTTCAATATGTAGGTATTGATTGGAGACAGTTTCCCAACATCCTCTTCACACTAGATGAGCCTACAGATGATAGAGGTAATATTAGTGTTTTCTTTAAATTAATCTAGTTTCATTTTATTTTCTTAATTAATTAGAATAAAATTTATTATAGCATGTTCTTTAACTTGTTTTATTAAATTGTTTAATGAAATTGTCTAATTATCGTTGTGTACTATAATATTTTGTAGACATCGACACATTCCTTGGGTACATGCCTCCTCCTCCACTGGAGGGGGAAGATAAGGAGATGGGCGAGGCCCAAGAGGGTGAACCACATCCTCAGGGGGGCATGGCCATCCAGGCTTGTAGGGTTGGTATGAGATTTAGGATGGACTACTGCAATAGATTGTCTAGAGTTTTGGTTGAGGAGGGAGTCTTCACTGCGAGGGCTCGAGACATCAGCACAGACCCTAGGTTCGTGGATCTCTTGAGGGACTGTCCATGCGAGATGATGACTCTTATGTGTCATATCATCGAAGCTAGTAGGATACTGGAAGTGATGAAGGATCCAGGGCATGCAGTGCTAGATACGTTAAATGAGCCTTCACATAGTGTTACCCCATCGAATCATGATGATGAGGGTGGTGATCATGCTTACAGTAGTAATACCCCATCGGATCATGGTCAAGGTGTCGGTGATCCTTCAGGTATCACACCTCCTCCTCATTCACCTGATGATCAGGTGCCAAAGCTAGAGGATGTGCCTCATGTTTCTCCTAAGAGAGCAGACTAGCCACCTCCTCCTCCACCTCAAATTTCAAAAAATGTTGAGGTAGTATTTGACCATCCATCATCTTCTACTACATACTAGCCACCTCCTCCTCCACCTTAGAGTTCAACAGACATTGAGGCAGTAGTTGATCATCCATCGTCTTCTATTGCAGACCAAGCTGGCATTAGTATGTGTGTTGTATGAGATATTTGATTGCAGTTATTTGACTTGATGTAGTTATTTGACTTGTTTGTGTGTGTGTGTATATATATAGATATATATATATGGTGCATCTTTTTTGTTCATGTTCATGTACTTAATTTATATGTTCGTGTTAATGTGTATATTGTTAGGTCATGTTAGATATGTTCATTTAATGTGCTTGCAGATAGATGTGTATGTGATAGCAGTTATTTGACATGATATGTATATTAATTTGAGGATGTATGTGGTGATGATGTTAGATTACAATGTTTGTGTTTTGTTAGTTATGGTCACGATAATGATGCCCTATTAGATTATTAGATTTGTGTGCTAACTAATGATGTTTATATGTGTTAGAGGTGTATATAATTAGATGATGGTGGTGAATTTGAATGTGTATCATAGATGATGTTTATGTTTGTTAGATGGTTATCATCGTGATATTTATTTTTATGAAATAATATTTATTATAGATTATGTATTGGTGAACGTATATCAAAATTTTATGTATGAAATTACTTGCAAAATGACTTACTTAAAAAATAAATGCAAAGATATTTTTATAGATTACAAAGTTTAGTATGGTTGAAACTATGATCGTAAAATTACGTAAATATTTTTATATTTGTTTAGATAGTTGATTCATATTATTTAACTTTTATTAGTAAAATATTTCATGCTTACAAAGAAAAATAATTTAATATAAAATAATTATTTAGTTTTTTAATACCGATGAAATGTGTAACTTGTTCACTTTTTAATATAAAATATTAATAATAATAAATTATTCAAAAATACAATTTAACCTATAAAAAATTACACTATGGTCAATCTATATATAGAGATAGAAAACCATTGTTATTAACCCATTTTAATCACAGATTTATCAGTCACTAAAAGAGATTACATTTTTTGACATGTACATAATTTTTCAAGTTTTACATTCTAAAAAGAGATTTGCATATAATAAGATTCGACCCCTTTAGGCTCTTCGTAGATCCATTGTCAAGATGGATCTATATTGGTTTATAAAATTCAATCTATTGTTAAATTTAAAAAACTTTAGTCATAATTTTTTTTATAATTAATTTAGATTTAATATAACTTAAAATTTAATTTATCACTAAAGTTATGATATTTTCAATCAATTTAAATTTAATATTTATAGCAACTCTTACCAATTTAAATTAGAAATTTCTCTCTCTAAAGATGAAGACCAAGAAATGTAAATAAGGCTTGTGAAGTTACTTGTAGTTTGGGATTTTCTCTATTGGAAATTCCCCCTTAATGGAGCAAGTGAACTTGTTTCGAGTAATAAAGATATAACATTTTGGTGCTATTTTGGTTCTTTATTTGCTATTGTATTGGTTCAAATTTAACTTGTTTTAATAATAAATATGGGTAAAATAATACAAATATCATACTATATTAGATTTAAACTTTTGACAAATAATATATTTGATTATTTCTTAATGAACAACTCAAGAAATATTATTTTTTCCACATACTTGTCACGAGATAGTCACTAAAATTCATGTTTTCACATTTTTCCTAGCTAATATCACATCATGTTTACAATGATAAAGACATGTCTAATTTAAATAATTTACTTATAAATACTTAAAAATAGACATTTATTTTACATCATCTAAATAGGAAAGAAAAATGCATCACTGAGTCTATTAGAAAGTCAAACAAATGCCTCTTAATCGTCATCACATTATGTATCATTTAATGTTTAGGCATACAATATTTATTAATTCAACTTTTATATATAATTACCATTAAAAAGAAAAGTATAAATCGTTCCATTATCCATGAAGAAAAAAATTAAAACCTCTCATGCATCCATGTAAGCCCATTTGTTTCTCTTATGGTCCATACAAAGATGTAATCAATATTGTATACATGCATAAGACCTCCTTTTAGTCTACATAATGTTGCAAGAACTATAATTTAAATATAGTAAACACAACTTATCTCTCATGTCAAGAATTTAATCTTACTTCTTAATAAACAATTTTTTCATTGTTAAAGTCCTCACAGAGTTATCACTACATGGTTTATATTAATTTTGAACTAAACAATAAGAATAAACATGCGAATTGATTAATAAACCAATAAGTATCTAAATCGAGAATAAATCTTCAATGTTGTTTATAAATTCACTATTTTCTCATTTTGGTAATATTCTTCTCATTTTCCTATCTGAGAAGGATTGTGAACTTGAATCCCTATTATCATAGATATCATACATAATTGGAAATACTTAGTTTTAAGTGTAAAAATGTTTCCACTGCAACAAAAACATGTAAAAACATTTGTGAATCTTACCAATTATATAAAATTCCAACAAGGTGAATAAAAAAATAATATAATTAGCGAAATAAAGAAAACAAAAACATACAACAATAGTATAAATGATGAAATAGCATAAATACATATCACTCTCTATTGTCATCACCTTGATTATCCTCCTCGCTTGGCATGATAAATGTTGTTCTCAAAAATATGTTTTGATCTAGGGTCTTGTCTTAATACGAACCACCAATCCCTATACAACACATCTGGGTAAAAAAGCACCTGGTTGTAGTGTTTTGGGAAAGCATAAGGCTCCTTATCTTCATGCCACATCTTTCTAAAGTTGATAGATATCATCACATTATCACAATCTTCCTTTACATTATTTAGATCAAAGGTGTCCCACAACTTGCACCTAAAAATAACACATTGGAATGAATATAAGTCCACTTGAATGATCCATTGTATCATTATAACGTAACCTAACATCCACTACATTAGGTTTTGATCGCAATGGCTAGCACGACTAGATTAGTCGAACTCAAATTCTACTCCAAAGTCTTGTTTCATGCAACCATTAAGCATCCTCTATGTGAAAATGATGTCCATATGCCTACATAGATGGGAACAAATGTATCTATAAAAAAGTGAAAATATCACAGTGTCATGTGTCTAATAACTCAAACATAATTAAAAATATAAAATATATATAGATTTTACCATTTAAAGGTGCAGTATGAAGTTAAAAATGTATAGAAATATAGTATAATTACTAAGTTGTTGCACCCAATCCCTATGCTTAATGCATCCTCTTCATCACACGAGTAACGACCAGATGCATCGTATTTCTCTCTATCTTGATCAACAACCCAACTGTTAAGGCATTGCATTGGCATATTTTCTTTTAAATGATGAAGATAAGGCACCCTTCTACCATTCAACTGTTTGAATTCTTTCCTGTCATTGTCCCATTTCCTCCTCTTTTACTCTTGCAATGCAACCTATGGTTGTGTCACTCCCATATTTTAAAAAATGTATTTGTTCATGCCTTGAATTTATAAATTCGCTCATGAAATAAAATCAACATATATAATTCGTATGAGATTAAAATATGCATTAATATGAAGTTCGGTGTGATAGTTACTGTTTAGCAATTTGATAAATTATAAGCCACTTACTCTTTATCATGACCCTCTTCCCATTCATTTTGAGAATCTCCCCTTCTCTTTTGTCTTCATCCCTTTCGTCATCCCAAATCATCGCACTTGGTGTGTTGTCAATCTGCTTGAAGTACTCACTGGCATAATAGAGATACTCATACGATATATACCCCTCTGCCATATACCCCTTAGGTTTTTCCCTTTGTCGAACAAAACCTTTCAATTTTTTCATGCATCTCTCTAAGAAGAACATCCAATGATAAAACACCACCCCAACTAATTCAATCTCATCTACTAGGTGAATTAGAAGACAAACCTGCAAGACCATGAAACTCGTCGACAATTCCTTCTCAAACATACAAACAATCTCAATTATCCCTTTATGCCACCATGGAATGCTAGCCATATGAATCTACTTTGATGTGATCCAACGTACAAATGCAAATAATCTAGATATAGCAGATCGTAGGCATTAGGGGAAGTCATAGTTCACACACCCACACATGAGTAGAGGATAATGACACTACATAGTAAATAATACATTATACAAAAATTAATTATAAAATATCACATTATATAAAAATTAAATAAAATAATAAAATCATGTTTTTGACATACATACTCTTAAAAGGTTCAAATGGTCATGTGATTTCAACCCCGATAAACGGTATTCCACGGTGAAGCAATGCCATAGTGAATACCAATATAAATAAGGAACCCTCACACTCATTATAACTTCCTTTGCCAAAGAAAAATCATCTTTCTTTAAAATCCATGGGACATCACCTTCTTTGAAAGACTAAGAGGGACGAACCTTTCCTCTAATTTCTTGTCTTGGCCAATGTTAATTTTTACTTTTTGAAGAAATAATATCTCTCATAATAGCTAATGTGTCATTTTATTTCGTTGATATGTGCCTACATAAAGAATATGAAACATTTTTAAATATATGCCTATATCTCGTAAGTTGTCAATCTTAAGATGCTCCCAATATGGGAGCTCATAAAAGGTTGATTTCCTTTTCATCCCAATGGGAAATTTCTCAACATATGTATCGAAGAATTTTGCATCATCGAACATAGGCTCCCCCTTTTGAATTGAACAATTCTACAAACTCCTTTTCCTTCTCTCTCTCATATTCTCTAAGTCATTCCACTGGCGTCATTATTGCAGGCCTTTGGGTTCTCTATGGTTTACCATTGAAAGTGGATGTTGCTCTTTTGTAAGGGTGTTATTCTAGGAGGAATGCCCTGGAGAATTCAAACACTAGCTTTCGTAGGTGGTCGAACTGCCTAGCCTTCAGAGAAGATCCACAATATTTACATCCATGATACACTCTTGTTACAAGACCTGTGAAATTATTTTACTTAGGTCGACACATTAGTGACCATGAAGATCAGAACAATTGCAACAAATTAAATTAAATATATGTGAAACAATATGGTTACGTATATAAACAAATCAATAAAAAGGTAATTTACCAAAGAAAACTCCTAAGCTTTGATAATCATGTATAGTGTAAGCACATATTCCATACAACATAAAACTCCTCTTTGTTGTGATGGGCCTTGATACATCATACAAATGTATCCCTTCCCATAATTTCTTCAATTCATCTACCAATGGTTGTAAGTAGATCACATCCATATTCTTCACTTGTCTTCTACTAGGGACTATGAGAGCCAACATAAGATCTTCATTCTTCACGAACAACCATGGGTGGATATTGTTATTGATCACGACTACAAGACAAACAAAATAGTTGGTGTTTTGAAGGAAATATGGGTTGACGCCATCCATGACTATTTTGATTCATAGACTTCATACTTCATCCTTGAATTTTTCAGGCCGTGTATCCTCTACATGCTTCATGGCTATTGAATATGTTGGGATTCGTATAATTCCTGACTCACTTTTGTGTGAGGTATGTCATCCCTACAACATAACTAATTCTTTCCAACAAAAGAGCCTTTGAATCCTTGGGATTATAGGCATGTACCTCAATATCTTATGAGGAGGACCATGTGATTTACCTTCTTTTTTTTAATTATGGTACCTTTCATGCCCACATTTCAGACATATCTCTTTATTTGCATATTCTCCTCTATATAGAATACAAACATGCATGATATGATATGTACTCAACACCCAATATTTTCAACAATTTCTTTTCCTCTTCACAGCTACCCGGTGAGACATTATCACTCAAAAGAACCTTATCTTTGAATAACCTATTGTTGGTGGGGAATATCATTGTACAATGTCAATATTTAAAATTCGTAAAATCGACCATTTTTAATGTTGATCATATGACAAGATTTCTCAAAATATAAGGCACTTGATCAATCATGTGGGTGAATTACCTCAATATTGTCGAGAAACATGCATTCGACATGTCAAAGTTTTCTTTCAAGTTGTACAACAACATCACTGTCCCCAGGTGACTAGACTTTGACGTGCTGCCAAGTCCAAAGAGAGGGGTGGTGGAAGCAAATTTAGGATTTTGAATAAGGTATCAGTGATATGAGCATCATCCCCTAGCTCATCGTTCTAGAATGCATCTAACAACATTGCCTCCATGGCAGTTGTTTACCATATGTAATCATCCATACCAACCTCTATTTGATTGCCTCCATTTCCAACTTGTGATGAAGAACTACTATTGTTGTAGTAATTCCTAATTGATGAATCAGGACGTAGTGGGAATTGAATACGTGGTGGATTCAACCATTCTTTTTATGCTTCCTCTCTGATACTTTCTCTTAAAACAACCTTCTCTCGAGTTGATGTTGTAGCAGGGTGTACCAGAATATGATAGGTGGGTCGCTCATCATCACTAGAATCTTAATTTCAAAAAATATTGAACATCATTAGTACAATATCAATGATATTAGTAAGCATGTAAATGCAATTGGTTTGTTGAAATTACATTATACCAAACAATTATTACCATCGTTGATCCAGTATTGTGGCGAGAAAATGTCATGTTCCAATTGGCAGGGTCAAGAGGTTTTTCATTTTCATCTACCAACTGTTGTGATATGCTGCTCCTACTAAGAGCTTCCGACATTTTTGAAATGGAAGAATATTTTTTGCATTTGAACTCGATTTTGAATCAGGATCCTACAAATTTGGATATAGTTTTATTCAAATTGATATGGATTAAAAATAAATAAATTCAAATAGATAATCGAAATACAAATAATATTTGAACTTGCGGAAGATGGAAAGGGAGAACTTTGAGAAGGAATTTGACCAACAATATGGAACGAGTTGGAATTTGAAGAACTGGTCATTTGATATTATTAAGATTTTGTCCCTGCATATGAGAAAAAAATGAAATAAATTTTGTGTGCATATCTAAAATTAATTTCGAGAACCATATGACCATAATTTGAATTTCAATATAGTTTTCAAACCATTTTTCAAGAATAAGGTGATTTTACATAGAAAATGTATACTATGAATTACTGTAATTCATGTGGATGCATCCTAATGGATAATTTGAGATTAATATGTCATTTTATGTGAAAATACAATTTCAGATAACTTTTAAACCCCACTGGTGCGCTTATGAAAACAAATCACACCAGTGCATTTAAATCATAACAAAATTGGGGCATTCAAATAATACCTACATCAATTTTCGGCATTTCGAAAAATATAAAATATGTTATCATATCAGTGCTTTTGTACAAAACTGCAATGATGTGTTTAAATAAAAACAACACTAGTACCCACCTGTTTCTGGGATTTTGAAAATAAAAATGAATTCTACCAAGTCAGTGCCCTTATAACAATTACAACACTTATGCATTTAAATACAAACTACATTGTTGCGTAAAAATACTAATCGCACTATTTTAGGATTTCGAATAAAAAAATTGTATCATGTCGATGCATTGAAAAATTTTGGCCCCCCGGCAATGTCGGTGAACTTTACTTGTAAACACATCAATGTTGTTTACCATCAAACACACCAATTTTCAGATTAAGTGAAAAAAAAGCTATTTTTTTTTAATTCAAAAATGAGCAGTAATTGATTTTTCGAAATCTAATTTCATGAAGTTTTTTAAATGGTAAAAAATTTATTCGTTATTTCATTATTTTTCCCAAAATTTCAATGGAGTGATTTGCAAGAGAGACACACCAGGAGCACTATGTAGCAGTAGAACTATTCAGAAGATTAGAAGCTAAAAGATATGGTGATTCACTCAAAAACCCTGTATAATAAAAATTTTAAATTTTGTTGTTGATTTTACTTATAATTTTTTTTACAATTTTTGTTAGGGTTTAATCAAAAGATAGATAATTTAAAAGAGAGACATACTCGGAGCATTATGAAAAAACAAAATATTTTGGAATCGTAGAAAGATCAAAATTTGAAAGATATGGTGATTCACACAAAACTCTGCATAACAAAAATTTTAAAGTTTACTATTGATTTTACTGTTATATTTTTTTACAATTTTGTTAGATTTATTCACAATTCATATAATATAATATATATTATTAATATATATATATAATATATATATATTTTATATATAATATATATATTATATATATAATATATATATATATATTATTATATAGTATATTACTATTAATTTTACTAGTAAGTTTTTTTACTATCTATGTTCTTATTTAAATTTAATTGAAATCAAAAACAAAACAAAAAAATCAATACTTACCTTAAACCCTTGCTTATGTGACCATAACATTTCACCTTAGCATTTAACTCTCTCTACCACTTCACAATTAGGGTTTTTCATTTTAAGCATTTTAGATTTAATGAGTTTTTGTACTTACTATATATAGGGCATTTGACATGTAAAGTAGGGGGATCACTTATTGAATTAGATCCAAACCTTGTGAGCCCTATCCGTTTTTTCCAAAACAATGTATGTTTCACAGTGCACTAATGTAATATAATGCATCGGCGTGCCCTATGTAGTACAACACACCAGTGTATTATAACATGGTCGGTTGTGTCTAGACTGTTTATTAGTGCTCCCAATGTAATATAACACACCAGCGCACCTTTGATAAATAGCACCATTAAGTATTATGGTGTGTTTATCATTTCAAACCGCACCATCATAATTTAAAATTTAGTTTTCACTGACAGTGTTGAACTATTAAATACCTGGTGCATATAATGGCCTAAGTGCACTAGTGTTTTTATTCAAATAAACATACCGGTTATTAGAGCTATTTTTGGCTGAAAATTATTTGATTTATGTATTTAATGGCATATGTATTGAATGGTACAAGTTGTATATTGATAATATAAAAAAAAAAGTTTTAGAAGGTGTCAAGTAACAAAAATACTAGACGACACAATGGTAGCACATCGAAAAAAGCAGAGAAGGCAAGTTCTTTGCAAATTCTTTACAAAATTAATATGTTTGAACTATATGTAAGTTTAACTAATATGTATTGTTTAGTGTGTATTATTCAAAGCCACAAAATGAAAAAGGTCGATAAGATGATATCTAATCTAAGTGGAGAATAACGTAAAAGCCTGATAGAAAAATTGCAGAAGGATGAATCAAGTGAATGAAAAAAATACTATTCAATATGAGTGTTTTTGTAAATTTTCACTAATAATATACTTAAGAGTATTAGATAACATGTTTCAAACAATCTATTAATTATTATATGTTTGATGTTCTACAAGGAGCAACAACGAAGGAAAATATCGACGTCATTCTAAGAAAAGAAAATTTATAGAACATGTAAATGACAATGAATTGGTCCTTAGCTCATCTGGATTGGTGTTGGAGGTTATTGAAATGGGGAGTTTTCGTACAAAACTATGAGGGATCTAGTGGAACAAACATACTGATATACTTTCCAATTAAAATACAAAAATAAATCCAATGATTCCAAGTACCAAATTATATATAAACTACATGAAGTGTTTCGAGAAAAATGGTCAATGAGACATGTTAGACTTGCAATAGCAAAAACATACAACAACAAAAATGAATAATTCGAAAGGTAATATTCCTAATTAAAATGATTTTCTATAATTATATATGTATATTAGTACAAAACATTCATTTATTACCATCAATTTTTTTATATTTAGTTTTCATATATCAATATAAAAATAGTTTATTACTTGTTTTAGAAACATTATGAAAAACCCAAAGGATCAACGAACGGATATGTGAAACATGTCAATAGGAATGTCCAAAAAAAATGTACAAGGAGATGGTCAAAGAAATGGACATAATTGTATCACAGGAGTCATCTCAACAATAATATGCTTCAAATGTATGAAATCATGATTGACTTTGTACATATACACAAATAATTTAGCATTAAATATTAATTTTTAACTATTTTTTATTAGAAAATAAAACAAAATGGAACTCATTCAACACATAAAACAGGATGACAAGGAAGAAAAGTGTTAATATCAAAGTTTGTGAGTAACTTCTAATGTTTCCTTATCACAACCCAACGTTTCATTTTTTGTATATTTTAAGTTGTTTTACAATAACTATCCTTCAATGTCTTCAAATAGGTGATAACATACAAATAAGAGCTATCATAAGAATTGATTGACATTGGGTTGAATATGGGTTGTGAGTATATGTTGGCATATCAAAAATTAGTTGTGGAATTTGTAAGTATCTATGTTGTTTTACTTCTTTAACTTTATAGTTAATAAAACAAAAAAATTGTTTATATTAAATCCATTATTTATAATGGGGTTTAAAACATGTAAACAACAAAATATGGAACTACGCCAGCAGAAGACTTGTTGCAACAAGGCATGAGACTTGGTTTTAAAACTGTGTGTACAGTTTATGAGTCACTTCTTGCTATGGTACATTGTTATTCTATTTACATTGATGTATATTGCTTATTTCAATTTTCATTATTCTCACCAATGTAGTTATACTCATTACACTCTATTTTTATATTTGCAAATGGAACAAGATCAAGAAGACGAAAACAATTAATGCAATCAACAAAAAATTCATCCAAATAACCCAAGTGATGGAAGTAGCTCGAGCAATGACAATGATTCCAACGAAGAACGACGATCTATTAGGATATCAATGCAAGTTGTTGTATTTTTTGAAATAATTTTCTATGAAAATAAGACATTTTGTTTAATGTAATGGACATAGTGTCCCAATTGAAATACAAGGGGTTACCAATAACAATCTCATTTTGTATGACAAAGAGCCTCTTATTGATATATAATAAAATACATTTTAATTTATTCTACTGTGTTATCCAATGTTGTTGTGAATTGTTATACCACTGATTAAATATTATAATGAAGAGGTGTGAAATTTGATAATGTTAAAAATCAATCCAAACATCATATACAAATGCACTACTCAAATTTTAATTTATATGAATACTATTATAAAATATATGTCGATTTTTCGATGAATAACGGATTTTAAAAATTACAATAATTGCACTGTCATAGATCGATGTTTCCAATAAAGAGAAAACCTCATACCGTAAATTTCAGTGTTTCCATAACATAAACATGCATTGGTGTATTGTATTACTTAAAAGCATCATGATGACATATTTTTTGCATGACTAGTGCCTTTCTGGAAAACGACAACATTGAGGCGTTTAGCTCTTAAAGCATCAATATTGTTTGCAATTGATTCCCTGATGCAATGTAATTCTTAACGCACTGGTGCTTTCATAGAACAAACACCTTGGTCCTACAAAATATTATTTCCAACCCTGATGCATTATTTAAACAACTCTGGTCCTTTTTGTTACACAGTATTTTGTCACCGTCCCTGTTACACCTTCTCCTGCACATTGGAGGACTTATTTCAGGACCTATGAGAAGTGACATAACCTTAAAACACCTGCATTGTATCTCCTTGAGTATGTACTTCATATGCCCTGAAGACACCTTCTGCAAAATACCCATGAAAGTAGCCCTTTTTCCATTGGCGATGTTCCACAGTGTATCACTCGCGCCAATGGGGGAAATCCTCTAAAGAGGGCGCGCCAGTTGGCGCTCTGTATCAGAGTCGCACTAGCGCCAACCCATTTGGGTAAAGTTTTTAACAAACAAACTTCCGAAGGTTCCTTCTAACTTATTCATGAACTGATTCCAGTTTGAGTTAGTTCAGTTGGGCTTCGAATCTACCAAGGAGGGAAGTAGTTCTCCACCTCTCATGGAAGCTTCCTAATGATAAAGACAATCCCATGAATCTTGTGGATGGTCTTATCTACTTCTCCTACCTTTATATAAGCTTGTCTCTTTGCCTTTGACAAGTTAGTTAGTAATTCTACTCTTCAAGCTCCAAAATCTAAGTCCCAAAGTCTGAGAATTGCTAAGCTCATGTTACAAGAGGCCTTGTTCATCCCCATAAGGCTATATCTTTAAGGAGGAGATCCATGTCCAAGTAATCAAGGAAAGAGGGGATTTACCTGTACAACAATTTGGCGACTCCGCTGGGGAGTTGGCTTTTTGCCTTGTTGTTTGTTTTGTCTTGTTGTTTGATTTGTAAACTTTAGACGGAGCCTAAAGTATGGCCAGATAGCCTTCAAAACGTTATTGCTTTGCATTAGCGAAGTAGATCAATGCTACTTCAGTCCATCTCCGGTTTGGTTTGCAAACTGAACGGCTTGGAACTTGCCTTCTTCCTTGGTTATTTCCTTGGTTTCTCCCGCTTGTTTAGCTTTCTGGGTTGAATGCCTGTGTTTTTTTTGCCTCTTGGTGTAATTAGGTATTGCTGGTTTGGCCTTGGCTCTTTTGGTTTTATTTTTCCATAGAAAACTCGGCTGGCACTAGTTTATAGCATGACAGTCGCGCGAGTTGGCGCATGTTGCACATTTACAACCCGCGCCAATTCCTGAAAAGCGCTTGTTACAGCCTGACAGTCGCGCCAAGCCTGTAAACTTTTGAAGTTTGCTTGGTTCTGAACTTTTTGAGCTTTGTTTTTGTCCTAAGTACCTTTATCAGACTACTTGAGTGTGTTGGAGTGTGATTTGACTGGCTTTGACCACTACCCTTTGGGTGTTTGCTTTTTTTTCTACCGATTTTGCATTTCTAGCCCTAGGACATCTAGTGGCCTTGTGAATCGAGCCTTCCTAAGGTGTTTTTATCTTTTTGTGGTCCACTCGACTCTTTTGTTTGCTCCCTTACACTTTTTTGGTAGTTGTGGATCATTTTGTTGCGTTATTTAGGTGATTTGCTTCGTCCTCACTTGAATTCCGCTTCGTCTTACTTTGAGCCCAGATCACACAGCTCATTGTTCTCTTTGGGATCTTTTTGGTTCTTTAGATGTTTGATTGGTGATTTGAGGAACTGAACGTGTTTGTGTTGCAAAGAATTTGTTTTTGTTATTCCTCAAAAGTTCTTTAGTGCATTTTTCCATTATCGAAAAGAAAAATCTCTTTTGCTTTGAACTAGTTAATGAGAATTAGAACTTTTCATTTCGATTAGTGATTTAGTGATCTTAAAGAAAAGTTTATTAATTTGCATTAGCTACATTAGGGAAGCTCTTATTTGCTTTGTGATCGTTTTGTTTGCATGAAAGCTCTTCAACTCTCTCGTAATTAGCATTCATCGAATGGAATGACATGTTTTGGCATATAGAT
>APFE030441406.1:0-16579 GCA_000404065.3 Pinus taeda | reverse complement strand
AATAAAATAATATATAACGTGTCATGTTCCGAGGGGTCAGCGTGTCCGAATCTGACACCACGAATCTCGAATCCTACGTGTCCCGAAACCCCGTGTCAGGTGACTTAGCTTGGAGTCGATGCCACCTGTCCTGGAAAGGGTGTAAGAAATGTTACCAGTCAATTGAATGAAGGTAACTCGATTCATTTACAAGAATCTCTTTTATGTACCTGATCGCAAGAAGAACCTGGTGTTCATTTCGGCAATGGAAGTCAAAGGTTTCAGGCTAGCATTCATCCATGGAAAGGTACATGTTTGAAAATAGAATTTTCAAAGATGCTTTTTGAGTTCACGGTTGGCAGTTTATATCAAGTTTCAAGATGGTCCATTAGGGACCATGTCAGTTGTCATATCTCATCTATAGCACCGGAGGCCTACTTATTATGGGGCCCTACTTGATGTAAGTCAGATGATGACAGAGATGCATGAATTCAAAAGGAGCATGAAGGTACATGTTTGAGACGTACCAGAGGAAAATCTTATAAGGGGACCATTCCCCTCATGTAGCAAGTCCACAAGTTTGGAACAACCTGAGGGGTTTGAGATTCATGATCAGGAATCTCATGTATGTAGGTGGAAGAAAGCCCTCTATGGCTTGAGGCAAAACACTCTGGGCTTAGTATGAGAGGAATGATAGTTGTCTGATGAAGTTGAGATTCACTAGGAGTGAAGCCGATCCAAACCATTGCTTGAAGGTTGTGGATGATAGACCTCTCATACTGGCACCTTATGAGGATGACCTCTTTCTGACAGGTGCAGACCCTCTCATTTGCAAAAGTAAGAGGGGGTTGGACTCCGAATCTGGAATGGTAAACTGCAAGCCCAGGACTACCTCGATGGAGCTTAACTTTCAGAAGTTATGTGGTAGTGATGCCGGACTAGATTTGGGAAATGCCTCTGAGTTTCATAAACTCATTCGCATTGATGTTCCTGGTGAACTTCCATCTGGATATATGTTTTGTAGTTAGCATGTTGGGCTCATATTTGGTTGAGCCTCACTGGATTGGTGCCAAGAATCTTTTGAGATATCTTCGGGGCACAATCTCTCATGGATTGAGATACACTGCTGGAAATGTGAAGCTGCGTGATTATTCGAATGTTGACTAGGCAGGCAATGTGGAGGATCGCAAGAACACTTACGAGTGCTGGTTCACTTTGGGTTCTGCTTCGATATCCTGGATGAGTAGGAAGCAGAAGTCGATTGCTATAAGCATCGCTGAGACCGAATATATAGCTACGAGTATGACCTTGTGTGAAGTTGTCTGGTTGTGGAAGCTCTTCAGTGAGCTGTTTGTACACATGATGGATACCACCGTGATCTTCTATGTCAACCAGGGGGGGATTCGACTGTTGAGGAATCTCGTATTCTAGGATTGATCCAGCATATAGACATCAGATACTACCTTATCTGGGATATAGTACATCGATGAGCAAGAAGGCTCCATCACATTGGGACTAATGTGCAAGTCATAGACATTCTGTCGAAGCCTCGAGGAAAGTTCAAATTTGTGACTTTCCAGAACGACTTGGAGTCGTTGAGATACGCTCTTATGCGGGTCCTGCATGATGCATGCATTGAGCTCTGGTAGCTCCAGGGGGCTTGGGGTACTTGTTGGACGACTCATCCTCCCCTAATGGTGTGTTGTGTACAAGGTGAATGGTTTAGCCTTCCCCTGTGATACCCTGTGGTGACTTATGGACAGGATGGGTGGTTCTCCTGTCGAGGCATCCTACCCATGCCGTCTGGGACTCATGGGAAGTACCTCTTATCTAGCCAATGAGTAGGGAAATGGGGTTAGGGACCATAGTAATACTATCAATGGATGCATCGTTGTATCTATCGTACTCCATATGCTAGGATGACCTCCATTGATCTGGGATCAATATGAGTGGTTTCAGACACTCTCTTTTGATATTGATCTAGGATCAATGAAACTGATCTGGGATTAGTATGAGTGGTTTGAGAAACTCTCTTTTGATATTGATCTGGGATCAATTGGAACTGACTTTGGGTCAGTAAGAGTGATATGACTCACTCTCTTGGAACTAATCTAGGATCAGTAAGACCAGTATGACACACTCTCTTCATAAGGAACTGACTTCGGGTCAATAGAGAATGGTATAAGGCATTCTTGATCAATTCTTCTTCTTCATGGTTCAGCAGAGCAGCGCAGTGCAGGGCACTGATGGCAGAGATAGTACAGTCTGGCAGATGGATCAGCAGATGGAGTTCTCCCTAGTTGAGAGGGAGTGTTTAAATTGGAAACTAGGGCCAAACTCCATGTGGGTCATCTTATTTATGGCAGCTGATATTTTTCCTGGACACCTCTCATCGAGAGGTGTCGGATTGATCTAAATATCATCCGATTTCGATAAGTATTCATGAAGTTATGAATTTATTTGTGTTATAAGACAATTCGTCAAGGTCGGCCAGCAATCAAACAACCCCCACATGTGCTCAACGTTTTAGTATAAAAGGAGGTTACTTGATAGTCATTTCTACACACACTTCTCTCTTGATTTCTTTCCACTTGTTCTGGGTTTTAGTGGCAAGAGAAATCTAGATGATGAAGCCCTAAACGCAGGAGGAAAGAAGCCTAAACATGGAGGCTAACGCAATCTTAGCACAGCCCTAGCCTATGACAGCTCTACCCACAACCTAGAGGACGCAATCATGAAGAGATGCCCTAATCCTCCACGTTGTCCTAGCCACAGTTAGAAGAAGATATACGTTGTCCTAAATATACCAAGGGTGACCTAGACGCAGGCCTATGGTGCCCTAGCTTCAGGATGACCACAAGGTCTAAAAGGAAGGGAGACTGTTAGGAGAAGGGTAGGCAAAGATTTTGATGAGTGTGAGGCTGATTTTAGGGTATATTTGCAACAGCTCCAAGTGCCCTAATCAAAGAGCTGAGATCTCATTAGCTGAGATCTAGGAGGGTTGCACTCTGTTGTAGAAAAGGGCCTTGAAAGTGTTCATAGATCAGCATTGAGGAGAAGGTCTCAAGATAGGCATAATGCAAGATATGAGGGTTGGTTCGAAGGCCTGAATTAGGGTATTCTTGTAGCTATTCTGGAACCCGAGTAGGAGGGACGAATCCTCTAAAAGAAGATGCTCAGAACAGCCATAGAATCCCCCTCAAGTGTGATCACTGCAAGGATGAAGATATGATCGTGTTTAGGACAAAGATTGAGCCCTAGTTGAGGGCAGCGTAAAACTCTCAAGTTCTGGCATAAGTATGAATGTTAACCCTCTCTAGAACAGGCCGAGAGTCTCTTGCTCTAAGTGGAATGGTGCAACGGGACAGCAGCAAAGGAATGCTAACAATGGAACAACAGCATGGTAAGTAATACAGCAGGACATGGTGCTTGCTGGAGCTTGGTACTTGGGACAGCAAGCTATGACATGGCACAGCATGCTAAACAGTGGGACAACAAGCAATCATAGGAGCAACAATGACTAACAATGGGATAGCAGTATAAAAAACATGGAACGGCAATGTCACTAACAGTGGGATAGCAGTATGCCACATGGGACAGAAGTGGCTAGCATGGTGCAACTATGGGACATGGAATATTTGTGGTAGCATGGTGCAGCAATGGCACATTGGATAGCGATGGTAGCATGGTGCAACAATCGCACATGGGGCAACTGTGGCAGCATGCTGCAACAATGGCACATGGCACAGTAGTGGCAGCATAAGGTGCAGCAATATGATGTGTGCAGCATAGTGATGATGGGTGCAGCATGGTGTAGCACAGTGAGGTGCAGCATGATGATGAGGTGCGGCACAATGATAGGTGAAGAAGTCACCTTAGAGAATCAGTTGAAGCAGCATGTCTTCACCTGAGTTCAGTTATCTCATGTATCATCTTCTTAGAGATGATCTATGCTCTTATTTAGATAAGTCAAAATGTTGACTTCTGTTATAAATGTACTATCTCTCTCTCTCTCTTTGAGGTTTGTCCCTGGCTAGTGCCACATCTTGTGTCCTCTTGTCTTGGCTTGTCTTCTGCGATCTATGTTTATGTTCTATCTGCAATTTACTTTAATGTTGATATGATTGCTAATTTGGAAATGATATTGAGCTAACTGTGAAATTTGAAATAAATTGCTCTAATCATAGAACATACCTAAACTTAAAGTGAGAAGCTTCTAAGAGATGAGGATCAAGTCTAATTTAATCTTAGCTGTTGATTAGAGATTAGATCATGGTTGTTGATTTCTCAACAGGAAAAGTATAAAGACGTCTTGGGGTCAGTTGGAAAACACACAGATAGAGAGCAGGACTTGAGCTAGTTCGAAATTTTGGAGTGTGGTTTGCTGAGAATTTCGAAGTAAGTTTCTAGTGTAGAGAGGTGCAGTTCAGTAGAGGGACTTCAGTCCAAGGCCGAGAATACAAAGCAGAGAGGCAACACAGCACCAAGGAGAGACAAAGTAGTTCTAGAAGGGTGACGCAGAGGCTAGAGGAGCTGACATAGTCACTTAGAGGCAGTGTTGGGGGTTCTATGAGGTAGATCGAGCAGCAATTCAGCAAATCGATTTTTGAGCCATGAAGACTCACTAGGAGGGTGACGCAGCTACTAGAGGAGGTCACGCAGTTCTAGTGCAGAGCTTAGAGCAGCGATCGCTGCACAATGTTGGTCAGAGCGCAGTCAGCTGTGGGGTTTGTTCATTCAGTTGTTGGATTTGCCAAAATATCTGTCTGCGGATAGTGGTACTTCTGTAGGGTTTATTCTCTGTTGCATGAGCCGAATTTGGCACTCTAGTTGTATTCAGAAATCTGCTTAATAATAAAATCCTCATATCTACTACATCGGTTTTCCCACATTGGGTTTTTCTAAGGACGTTTAGTCCAAAAATGAGTGTCCTTTGTGTGGTTGTCTCCTTTATTT
Source organism: Pinus taeda (assembly GCA_000404065.3). Lineage (NCBI taxonomy): Eukaryota > Viridiplantae > Streptophyta > Pinopsida > Pinales > Pinaceae > Pinus > Pinus taeda. Next base: position 11,644 of record APFE030441406.1, on the reverse strand, counting down.
TTCAATACTTAATTTGTATATTGGTGTAGGCTGCAGTGTATTTGCATTAACATTTTCTAAATAATTAGGAAAATAACTTGTTAAATCAAGAAAACAAGTAGGTAATGCAAATTAGTTTACTACAGTAGGATTTTTGATTTGTTAGATTCATATATTTTCACATGGGATCAGAGCAATTTCAGATCAAGGAGGATTGAAGCCATTAGCAAAAGGACAAAGGAAAATCTGTGTGTGAAGACAGTTGTCCTGAGAGACAGCGCAATTTCAAGCCAAGAGAGTACAGGAGGGGTGACGCAGTCACCAAGGGAGGCTCACGCAGAGCCTACGTCAACCTAATTGGGTGATGTTATTGCTGCAAATGGAAGAGTAGTGGTTTCTGGGCCAACGCAGAGACTATTGAGTCTTGTTGTTCCGGTTGCCATGGCTAGAAGTGTAACGCAAATTTCATCTAGAGTTGCCAGTGGGGTGCTGATTCTGTTGGTGTAGAAGAATACTTAGTGGGGTAAGAAGCAAAGTAGAGGAATCAGTTCCTCAGAAGATTTCTTGCCAAGAAATCTAGATCCAGTGTTGAGCAATGGTAAAGAGAGATCAGAGGGGTGGTTCGACAATGGTTGGCAGAAGTATTTCTGTATAGGAAATCGAAAGTCAGAAGGAGCTTGTTCCTTAAAGGATTTCTAGTGCCCAAGAAATCCAGATTCAAGTTTTGCTCGAGCAGCAGCAAAAGAGGGAGAAGAGAACCAGTTTGATATTTATTTGAGCAAAGATGGTCATTAATGGACTGAGGGATTAGGACAAGTTGGATGGAGCATCCAATGTCATCATCTGGAAGGCTAGGATCCTGACAATTCTGGATAAAAATCGCATCGAGAATTATGCCTTGAGGACAGTTGTTGTTACAGTTGATGTTGATCCTCTCAAGAAGTATGATGAGGCTTAGGGAAAAGCAAAGTGCACGATCTTGGATGGGGTCAAAGATCATGTAATCCCACATATTGTTGAGAAGGACATGGCAACGGAAATGTGGGAGGCCTTGACCACATCGAACGAGGGAACTTCTGTTCAACAAAATATGTTGCTTGAGAGTCAACTGAGATAGTTTCAAATGTGTAAGGGAGAATAAATCGATCCCTTCCTTCTCAAGCTGCAAAGGATTTGTGATGGGATAACTTCCTTAGGGTCTACACTAGATGTTGAATTTATGGTCAGCACTGCCCTGAATGCAGTCACTGAAGACTGGGAAAGCTTTGTCCAAAGCATCTTGGGTAGGCCTTCTCTTCCCAGTTGGGAGGAGAGGTGGGCAACTCTTCGACAGGAACTTGGAAGAGATCAGACGGTTGACCAAGGCAAGAAGTAGCAGCAAATGGATTAGAGTCAAGAAGGAGGAAGAGGAGGATGTGACTCTCGCATCAACAAGATAGCAAGGGCAACAAAAGAGAAAGAAAAAAGACATATCCAAATTCAAATGCTTCAGATGTGGAGAAATGGGTAATTTCGCCACGCAGTGCCCTCGAAAGAAGGGCAAAGAAGAGAAGTTTGACTCAAAGGTTGCTCCAGCGAAAGCTAACAGAGACGACGATGATGATTGTGCCATGAGTGCTCATTCACCTCTAGAGAAAATGTGGGGCAATACTAAGTTGTAGTTGGGAGGACTACATAGAGGTCAAGATCCTTAAGGTGCCCAAACCCTTGGATCATATACAGCTACGGGAGCTCTTAATGAGAGTAGTAGAATGACAAGAGTCCGTTGGTGCAAGTGATGATGGAGCAACAGTGGTAGAGCTAGAGTGCCAAAGTCTGAAGCAGCATAGTGGAGTGTTACAACAGTGTGGGAGGCACAGAGTAGATATAACAGCAACGCAGTAGCATTAGAAGGTCATAACAGATTAGCAACAGAGGTAGCTTCAACGTCAACGAGCATCCAGACTGACTAGCGTGTCAGCTTTTGGGTGGCTTTTCAGTTACTTACTTCTCAACAACTGCGTTCCAGTGCAACAGTTAGCAGTGGCAGTGTTATGGGCAACATGATGCAGCATATTGGGAGGGCATTATGATGCAGCATATTAGGAGGGAGTTGCAGTACAAATACAGTAGTGACAGTGGCCGTGTCATGGGTGGCAGTACAGATTGCAGCAACATAGTGGATGAAGGGCAACAGGCCAAGCATCAGCAACACAGAGAACCGATGTTGTGGATTAGTGTGATACTTCTGTTGGGAAGTATTGCTAGAGCACATTTCATGCTAAGAGGGAGTGTTGATTTTTTGGGTAGCATCGGATGTGCTCTAGCTCCGAAATTTTGTGGAGGGGCTAAAACACATGAAATCTACAAGGCCTAGAAATCGTTTGGTGAAATTCCACCTAAATTGTAATTTATTAAAATAATTATTATTTTTAATGGGGTTGCTAAAAGTCTAAACTTAGGAAAACTAAAATATTAATGGATATTAATGAAAATATGGGTGAAAAGCTTCTAAGAGACGAGGATCAAGTCTAATTTAATCTTAGCCATTGATTAGAGATTAGATCACAGTCGTTGATTTCTCAACAGGAAGAGTATAAAGGAAGACTTGGGGTCAGTTGGAGAACACACACACACAACAACATTTGAGCTAATTCGAATTTCTGGGGCGTGGTTTGCAGAGAAATTCAGAGTAAGTTTCTAGTGCAGAGGGGGGCAGTTCGACAAAGGGACTTTAGTCCAAGGCCGAGAATAGATAGCAGAGAGGCAACACAGCACCAAGGAGAAACAGCGTAGCTCCGAAAGGGTGACGCAGAGGCTAGAGGAGCTAACACAGTCACTTAGAGGTAGCGATGGGGGTTCTGTGAGGCAGATCGAGCAGTAGTTCACCAAATCGATTTCTGCGCCGGAAAGGCTCATTGGGAGGGTGACGCAACTCCTAGAGGATGTGACACGGTTCCAACACAGAGCTTGGAGCAGCCATCGTTGCACAACACTGGGGACAATGCAGTCACCTGTGGGGTTTGTTCATCCTGTTGTTGGATTCACCAAAATATCTGTCTCCGAATAAAGGTACTTCTACCGGGTTTATTCTCTATTGGGTGAGCCGGATATGGCATCTTAGTTGTATTCAGAAATTTGTTTAATAATAAAGCCCTCATATCTGTTGCACTGGTTTTCTCACATTGGGTTTTTCAGGAACATTTAATCCAAAAATAAGTGTGTCCTTTGTGTGGTTGTCTCATTTATTTTTCAGTACTTGATCTGTATATTGGTGTAGGCTCCAGTGTATTTGCATTAATATTTTCTGAATAATTCTGAAAATAACTCGTTAAATGAAGAACACAAGTAGTTAATGCAAATCAGTTTAATGCAGTAGGATTTTTGATTTGTTAGATTCATAAATTTTCACACTGGAGCTACCTGTGAGGAGTCGAGTGCACAACATCTTTCATGTGTCTTCCTGTGTTGGGGCAACAAGTGACAGCAACTACAAAACTACCCCCTATGGATGATGAGGGGCATTTAGTGCGGGAGATAGATGCCATTTTGGATACCCGAGAGAGGCACTTGAGAAACCAGGTCATCAAGGAGTTTTTGATCAAATGGTGGAATCTGCCAGATGAGGAGACCACCTAGGAGGGGCAATAGATACTTCAACATCCTTCATTGGAATTGCTTGAGGACAAGCGTGGCAAGGGGGACTGTGATATTCCCACTTAGCATTTTGCTATGTGAAATATCAATTTTTGCTAATTTTTCTCTAGTGCACGATTGTACTTAGGAAATGTGGGATTAGAGGCCCCACATTTGATTTTTGACCTAGAAGCACCCCAAACATTAGAGTTGGGGGAAAATTGGAGAAAATCTGTGTGGGGAATTTGAGTTGGGCCCACATGGGCATTTTGGAGGCTCCTTGACAAAAAGAGAAAGAGGCACTCAATTTGTCATTCATTCATCATTTGTAAAATTGTCCTTTGACATAGCACGCTTGAGTTGAAGCCAAGTCCGCATGTGTTGTTTAGCACACGAGGGTTTCCGAGCGGAAATCTCAACCCTTACATTGGCGGACTTTGAGTGCCAGCCCAAGGAGGGAGTCCTACCATTTTCAGTTTGTTGAAGTTTCTAAGTTTACTTAGTTAAAAACCCTCCATGCACTTTATCTGATTTATTCCTACCTACTTGTTATTTTCCTCAACAAGTTATTTACAATGTAAATACTGAAAATAAACACAATGCATGCTCAACATATTACAGATCAGCAACTAAAAGAAACAGAAACAAACACACCATATGACACCATTATTTTTGGACTAATGTCCGCGAAAAAACCCAATGTGGGAAAATCGGTGCAGCTATTTGAAGGTTTTCTTATTAAGGAATATCAGAGTACAATCTGGGTGCTGAAACTGGCCTACGCAACAGAGAATTTCCTTAGCAGTAATACCTCTCGGTTTCTGACAAATCTACTGGCTGAAACCCTGAATAATCCTTTTGGCAGCTACTCAGCACCAATCTACCCCAGAAACCCCAGCGTCTACCCAATCTAGACTGTGTCAGCCTCTCCTAGCTCAGCGTTGGCAATGCGTCAGCCTGTCTTGGCCTGCGTCAACCCCAAGAGGCCCTGCGTCAGTTGCGCTAGCCCCTTTGGTGCTATGCGCAGCACTTAGCTGCCTCTGCGTGGCCCTTCGTGAACACTGGTTGCTCCTGCGTCTCTCTCTCTGGCTGCCTTGCTGCTATCCCAGCACTATCTCTTCCTCTTTGTCTCTCTGTACTCAATGCCCCTCAGTTGCTCTCCCGATCACTGATTCTATCTCTCTTAGCAAACCCCGCTCTAGAGAATAAAATGACTAATCACTCTGGTGTGTTCTCCAAGTGACCCTCAAGCCTCCTCTTATACTTTTCTTGTTGACATATCAACGGCCGAGATTAAGTCCCTAATCAACGACTAAAATTAGATATGGCTTGATCCATGTCTTTTGGACCATTCTAACACAGATTCATATTCATACACATTAATATTTTATTTTCCCTAAGGTTAAACTTAGGGACTCCATTAGAAATATTAATTTTTTTTAAATCTCCTGATCTGTTTAGAATCTGCCCAAACCCTTTCTAGGTATTGGAGATCTCATGTGCCCCAACCTCTCCACCAAATTTCGTGGCTAGAGCACATCCGATGCTACCCCAAATCAACACAGTTCGTACCAACAATAGAGAGTCTGATTCTAATGAGAGGTTCAGCTACAACAGCGCAAAGATTGTGCAGTTCATGGTGGATGCACTCCGAGAGGTTGAGGAGTGAAGAGTGGTTGAGGCTAAAACTTGGGAAGAAGGCCAGGGAAGTATTTTAGTGGGGACTGTGACTATTTTGGATGCCATTTGCAGTAGGACTTACAGGTGAACCGAATCACCCAGCAGTTGATCCATTGAGGGAAAATAGGGCTGAATTTTCAAGGTCAACCATTGGCCAAATCCTTCATGAGTTATTATGGGTATTTGGTGGAGAGGTCGGGATTAATTTCGCATAATTTTTTGAGCGCTGGAGAGGGCCCTAGCAGCAATTCTACTCAGCCAGCAGCGTAGTTCTGGGTAGTTTCAATGTACGGCAGCAGCATATTGGAGAGGGGTGACATATCCTTCATTTGGGGCTTTGCTAGCTTGCCTTGAGCAAGCCCAAGTGCACTCTTTCTAGCACCATATTGTACACCCTTGTTTATCAATAAAATGGCTTAGCAACACAATTTTTGGTGCAATTTCTTGGTCTAATCGTGTGCTTATTATTTTATGGGCTTTTTATGTCTATGCATGCTTTGTTATTTACTGTAAAAATTCTCTAGGAATACTACATAAGCTTTGAGGACAAAGCTTTCTGAATTGGAAGGCAATGTTATGAATATAATTTACATAAAAATAATATAAATATAAATATATAAAAAATAATAAAGAATAGTTAATTAAATAGTAATTAGTTAATGAAGAAGAATGTCCCTAAGTACATGACTATTCATAAAAGGGCATCTTCCTAGAGATATAAATTGGCTCTCATTTGTAATCATCTCATCATCGCATATCTTCTGTATATTTCTATATTAATATATTTTAGTGATGATAATATCGGTTAGATATCACCGAATATTAGAAATATCGCGATATTTTTGCCAAGCCGAAATATCACCGAGAAAATATCGCGATATTTCCAAGACATCACCGATATCTCAGCAAAATATTGCGCAGCAATATAAAATATCGCCAGGCAAGCTAGGTCGTGGCTAGAAAGAGAAATTTGCCTTTTTTTTCCTCATTTATGTTTCTGAGTGTTGGAAAAGGAAGGGGAAGAGTCTTGTGGTGGTTGTTAAGGAGGGATTGAGGATCAAACAACGATTATGACCACCAACTAAGATTTTTTTGTGGATCAAAGATTGAAGAACAGTGAGACAAACTTCATTTCTTCCATTAACAGGTATGTTCTTAAAAACCCGATGTTAATGATTTTTTCATAGATTTAGGGTTTATGCTTGTTTGCCTCTTTTCCTACCAACATTTTGTTTCTTTGTTTTTTTTCCATTTGCTATGATTTTCATGCCCATGAGCCAATGCAAGGGTTTTCTCCATATTTGGACAACAAGCTTCATTTTTTTTCAACTTTCCTATGCACCCTCTTATTGCCATTTTTCATTCACATTGCAAATAATGTAGTAATTTCTTTTAAATGAGGTGGTTATTACTTATTATTTCTGTGTTAGGGGGTTTAATGCCAATTTTTTTTTTGTACCCTAGGTTTGAATTAGTTCACTACAAATGTCAAATATGCCAAAAGCCTTGGAGCTGTTTTGGGAGTATGGGGAGCCTATTGGTGGGGCAAATCGGGCATATCTATCATGCAAATTGTGTGGGACCAAGATGTCAGGAGAGGTTACGCGATTAAAATACCATTTGGCTAGACTCCTTGCACATGATGCAAATGTAATGCCTTGTATGGTTTCTAGTGTGAAGGTTATACAAAAAGCTCTTGAAGCAATCGCTGAACAAGACAGAAAGATAGCTGTTAGGGAGAGGGCATTGGTCTCAAATAGATAGCTGCTAGTTTTATTTGTTTTGCTACATATAAGTTTATAACTCATGATGATGAGATATTTTTATATATATGATGTTATTTTGTATTGGTTCTCCACATTTGAGTCCTTGATTGGACAATTATCAAGGATCAACAGGATTTGGTATCGTCTTTGATGTATCATTTCTATTTGACATCATATATATCAGTGATTTTTTCATATTTATGTGACAATGTGTTTAGTTCATGTTGTTATTGCTTTATATGTTTAAAAATCTGAAAAAATGAATATATTATGCATTTGTTATGCTTGCCGATTTTTTCGCCGATATTTCCAATAAGATGTTTTCTAGACCCTCGCCAATATTTTGCTGATACTGCTATTATCAACACTGATATATTTTTCCTATCGTGGATACTTATATATTTCAGATCTTCTGACTATTTTGCTGCATTTACGAACTTTGTTCATAATAGAATGTTACTTTAAGTTTTATCTTCACTTCTGTGTAGGAACCCTATTGGATAGTTTTTCCTTCAATGTAAATCAAGTAACAAGAAGATAGGAAGATTGAAATTAAATCTAATCAACTGAAAGCTTATACTAGGACATAACCAGTCTAGAATCCACCCTCTTTAATCTCAAACGAAAGAAACAAATATTGTAGAATGCCACTTTTATCTTCACTTCTGTGTAGGAACACTGTTGGATAGGTTTTCCTTCAATGTAATTCAAGTGACAAGAAGATAGGAAGATTGTAATTTAATTCTTGCACCTGAAAGTTTATACTTGGAAGCAATGTAGTGCAACTTAATTCTCTGAAGATAATATCTCATTAAAGAAATGTTTCCCTAGATGTTCTGTAAAAGAAGATCTTAGAAAAGACAACTTCGCTTTGTCCAATTTCATTTGTTATAGAAATGTAATCCAGAAAATGCCTAGGCTTGTTCACCACATTTAAAACCAAAAAAGTAGAGGTTTATAGTCCATGGCCTACTATCAAAGCGCTAAGGCTACATATACTGCACTATCGCACAAAAGCAAAGAATTATTGCCAAGTCTCCACTGAACAGGACCTGAATAATATCTCAATTAAGAAATGTGTCCATAGACATCCAGTGAAATCAGATCTTACCAAAGATAACTTAGCTTTGTCCTCTTTCATTTGTTATAGAAACGATGCATAGGTTTTGTTCATTACATTTCAAACCAAAAAATAGGGATTTATCGCTAATGACCTTCTATCAAAATTCTAAGGCTATATATTCACAAAAGAAAGAATTTTTGTCAAATCTCCACTGATCAGGAACAGAACAAAATGAACCAAAAAGCAATACATCAAGACCATGGAAAATATATGAACTGCCATAAATCATCCAAAACATTCAGAATGTGGCATATAACTGAATGTTTATGATGATTCCTTAGCAAAGGTTGTCAACCATATTGAATATGGATGGACAAGTTTCAGGCAAAATGGGTAAATGGTTGAAACTCTGGTTGAACTGTTGCTTCATCAATATCTCCAGTTTGAGGGTATTTTAGTTAAGAATGCAAGTGCAAAGAAACTCTTTTGTTCTAAACTGAAAATACTTCCATTGTCTAGCAAGGTCCTAGCATCAGATATACATATTTGAATACTTCATCTATCAGAAAAATTACTAACCTTGAAAAGGTCAATATTGCTTGGAATTCCCTTTAACAGTGCGGCATTGATTGTGGCTTGTGTCTTTTCAAACATCTGGCTTTTCTGTTTGCAATTCAGTACAGCCCTTTCCACCAGATTCGCATCTCCTACAACAAGGTTTCTCGCAATGACCAGTGCTTGCCTCCCTGAATTTTGTTTCCAAAATGCAATAGAATCCCCAGTTCCCCATGATGTAGATCTCATCCACGTACGGAGGTATATGCTTCCATCTGAACCAACTGCATGAGGACCAACTCTAAAATCATTTTGTGTTGAACTTCCATTTCTCTCAAATTCCTCAACAATATTTTTAGATTTGTTCTCTAGAAAGCCACCCCAAAATTCAACTGCAAGGGCTTCGTAGACTAGATCCCCACCAGGAGCATTATGCAAATAAGAAAATTGTACATTCTTAATTGGATCTTCAATGGTTATTCCTTGCATGGAGTGGAGAGACTGGAGTCTTGCAATGCCATGCACAGCACTAGTTACTGCCTTACTGCTCCCACTGTTCACTTCATTCACATAAGTCACTGAAGGCTCATTGTCTGCTGGGCCATACTCTCTAATGAATGCATAAACAGAAATTATTTCTTTAATAAAAGCATGCCAAACATCACGCCGCATTTCTCCATGAAAGTCAACAAATTCCAGAGTCCAAACTTCAGCCCTGCACAAGCTATTTTATTGTCAAACTGTAACTATCATTTCAGCATATACAAATCTTCAAACTAGTACGATGTAATCTAGTCAATGTTCCAACCAATGGAACCAAGACTTATCTCACAATCAATACACGTAATAACACCATAACAAACACACAAGCAGAAAACTCTTTGGTGCCATCCCTTTTCCCGAGTCATAAGAAAATAAAACAGGCACTGCTTCTTGCTATACATCCTTATGAAAAAAGAAGCATGCTGTTTCAAATCAGATTTCCTTGAAGTAAAGCTTTACCTTATTAGATTAGACGAGGTCAAGATTGGAAATGGAAATCCCTCCTACCGAAGAAATCTAAGAGGTAAGCATGCAAACATTCAGTCTTTATTATGCTTGAGGATTATTAAGCTGTAAGACAGTTTAAGGACATTGGATTACAAAATAGAAATTTTGTTCCACAACTCCTCAATCAGCTAATTTGGCATAAAGGGTATCAAAGTCTTCCTGCTTATAATCATGGTTCAAACAATTTTTAGAATCAAGCAAAATGGCAACATATGAATCAATGATATTAGCTGTGAGTCACAAAATTGATATATAGACAGAAAAAAGAGGTACAATAACTGTCATGCTTGAACAATGTTGCCTAGTATAATGTATGAGAATGATTTCACACACATTATCATATGTGGAACAGTGTTTTTAAACCTGTCCGTCTCGGAACCGACTCGGCCGAGTTGATCCGAGTCGGTAAAAAAAAATTTGACTTGGCCATTGAACCGGTTCGGTCGGCTTGGTATTAACCCGGCCGGCTCGGCCGAGTCCGTATAACCCAACCGGGTTACGGACAGTGGCCAGTGAACCCCAAAAAACCGTTTTAAAAAAAAAAAAAAAAAAATTGAGTGTGGGGGACTCCCTCGACTTCCCCGTCTGACTATGATCCCTAGTATTGATATGCTATTCATGGTAATGTTAAATTCTTAAAGTTAAAGTGACATTCTCCTTAATCTTCATTTTTAACATTACCATGAAATGACTCAGGATGTTTGAGAGTGGTTCCAGCCTCATTGGATTTCATATGGAGAAAGTAGAATTTTAAATTTGATTCAAAATCCAGCAGACTTATTAGTTTTTCAGGATTTCAGGATTGGGGGATTGCAATGTTTCCATTGAATTTTGTCATCTATTAGGTATGGAACTCGTATTTAATCAAGAGCACCGATCCCTCTATGTATCTTGATGTTAGTGACATTGGTTGTCGAACTCCTCAGGGATTCGCTCCCAAACTGGGAGCTTCTAAAAATGTTGCTCCCGCTCTCGTTTTCATTCCCGCTCCCCACTTTCGCTCCCGCTCCCAAGTAACACTGAGCTAGATGATGTTGGCAACTCTAGCAGTAGCCAGTAGTACTGGTCACAGACTTTTGTTGTAGATGCCATTTCTAGCCTCCTTGGTTATGTGTTTTTGTTTTGATCTCTATATCATCATCGTGTATGTATTGGACAATGCACTGGGTGCCATTTTGATATAATGAATATATTCATGAACCTACTTTAATCATATGTTATCGTCTATCTATATTCTAATGCTATGTGTTTGGAAACATGAATGAAAATCTTTAAAATTATGTGTTTTTATAAAAAAATAAATATTTAATGTATTTTTTACAACGACTGAGTCATTGAAGTCGAGCCGACCGAGTCGATACCGAGTCGGAGTCGAAGTCGACCGTCAGCCGAGTCGGAGTCGGAGTCGGAGTTTTAAAACATTGATGTGGAAGATATTTGCAACTGTTCCAGGCATATGATTGGTGTGATCCAAGGACATTTTACAAATGCACACACTTTTCCAGGCATTACTCTTATGGTACTGTTGACTACTGGAGTAGCACTTGATGATTATGTGACGACTCCATTGCCCAAGGATGATCCAGAGGACACTTGTACCATCAGATGTCATCAGTCAACAGAGTTTTTTAACTCTCCTTCCATCTTCTCATCATCTTTCTTCTTTGTACCCAGATTCCACACCCTACGGGAAATTGTAATAAGTGATGCTAGTATGATGTTTCTTGAATTTGTAACAGGCCTAGGATGTGGGACTCGATCAGCAAACGAGTACACCTTGGAGTGTTTTTTTTATCCGGTTAATTATCCCTTCTTTTCCCTTTTTTTTCAGAGGCGGATAATTCTCTGGATTTTTTCACTCGTGCACACCCCAAAGCCGAGGTGACGGTTTGAAGGTTGAGCCCCTGACACATCTTAGTGTCTAGGGTCGATGTAT
>APFE030441400.1:17035-95993 GCA_000404065.3 Pinus taeda | reverse complement strand
AAAATGAGCAAAAGGAAGCAGAAAATATTGTGGAAGAAGACAATGATGAAACTCTAGAGGATAAAGAGTTTGGATTACGTGACATTGTTGATTAAATTTAAGTTATGCTTAGAAATCAAGCTCATTTTTTGTAACTATTAAGTAGTTATACTTGCAATGTTTTGACTTTGACATTTTATGAGAAGAATATACACTCAATTAAGGTTGTTATGCATTCAATATTTGTAATATGTGATTTTCGAATTAATTTTTAAGTCAACCATCATTTTTTGAAAAAAAATGATTATTATTATTTTTTTGACATGAAATTCATAAAAAAAACTATTATTTAACTATTTTTAGTTAAAATTTTCGTATAAAAATTGTGATTTTCGTATGTCAATTGTAGCAAAAAATTATCAAAACGTGTATTATTTTAATTATATTTATGTTAAAAATGGCTATTTTTATGTCAAATGTTAGAAAATATTGTTTTTAAAAACAATTATTTCTTGTGGATTGAAAAATTAATTAACAATGTATAAATATGTAGAATATCGAAAATTCAAAATATCAACCTTCTTCGTTAAATATGTGAAACAATAAAAACCTCACTACAAAAAAAAAAAAATTAAATAAAAACAAGAAAATATGAAGTAAAAGACCACTTCAAAAATTATTAAGTTTACAAAATAATTATTTACATTTCATACATTAGAGAATTAAAAAAGTTGAAAAAAAAACCTTTTAAAAAAAGGGTCTGGTGCAGAATTACCATGTTTTTAAATCAGCATAAAAAACACTACCATTATAAAACGCAATGTACATAAAAAAATTTATAGTGCCAAAAACTAAGCTTTAAAAAACATGTGTGTTCTGCATAACCCCTTTTTGAAATCGGGTCACTTTTTTGCTATCTCTACAAAACGGGTAACAGTATGGGTTCCCGTTTCAAAGTTTACATTGTTCAGTGAATGTTTATTTCCATCCTTCTCCAAAGTATATGTATTTTTCCTCCCACCATGAATAGATTTCCGATCAAACTGATGTTCTTCCCAACAATACATGGCATACATCCATTGGCATTATATCACATAATATCCCATCCTTATACGTACCAATCTATATCTCTACCTTCCATTGTTCTATCACAATAATCTGATGTCCTTTCTGTAACCATGACACTTTGTAAGGAGTAGGGTGTACTGTCTTCGCTAATCCTACCTTGTCCACCATCTCTATAGAAACAAGGTTATCAGTGCTTCCACTGCCAATTATCACTTTACAACATTTACCTTTGGATTTACATGTAGTTCTGAATAAACTCTTCCTTTGAGCTTGTTCTTCAGTCTCTTTCTCTACCTTATGAAATGCCCTTTTCAACAATAGGGGTTCTCCTACTTAAGGGGATTCTTCCTTTTCTATAATTCAAGGTGTTTCTTGCTTTGCTTCAACCACATTCACATTCCTTTGAATTGTTGTTTTATTATGAGGATAGTCCCATGATCCATGTCCCCATTCTCCACATGTGTAACACTGAATATCTCTTCCTTGGCCTCTTCCTCTGGGTGCAAATCTTCCTCTATTAAAATCTCCCCTCTATGGTGGTCTACTACTTGAACTGCCTGTTTCATGCTGATGTTTCTATCCCCTTGGTCTGGTAGTTCCTCTACCTTTTACTGAGCTTCTTCCTCTATTCCTCTGATTTTGTTTTCTCAACATATTTTCTTCTGCCTTTATGCCTGCTTGATAGGCATCCTCAATGGTCTTCAGACTCAGCAAGCTGATCTCATCCTGTATGTCGTATCTTAAGCCACTGATATATCTGGCTACCTTCTCCATGTCATCCTCTACATGTCTTGCTCTAATGCTCAATCTATAAAACTCTTCTGTGTATTCTTTAACAAACATTCATTTTTGCTTTAAATTCTGTAATTGTTTAAAAAGATTTAACCGATAATATTTTGGCACAAATTTAGCTTTCATTTTACTCACCATTTTGTCCCATTGCTTGATCTTGGACTTTCCTTTCCTTTTTCTGAATGTTTGTAGTTCATCCCACCAACTAGTTGCATGACCCTTCAATCTGGTAACTACAAATTTCACCTTCTTTTTGTTGTAAGTTTCCTTTTCAATAGTCAAAATATTTGTCAAATGAACTGATCCAATCCATTAGCTATTTTGCATTGAGACTCCCTTCATATGTAGGAATTTCCACCTTTGGTTTTCCTCCTACTTTTGCCAACATCTTAATAACTCTGGTAGTTTCATTTTCCTCCTCTTCTTCTTCCTCAGAAGATTATTCTTAAGCACTGTCAACTCCTTCATCAGGTGTTCTTCTCTGAGCAGTCTCAATTGTTTCCATCCTCGTATGCAGACTCTGGATCTCTTCCAGCATAACTGCATTTGCTTCTGGTCTTCCTTGACCTATGCCAGCTCCTCTCCTCGGCAGCATGTTTATTGCAGTCAAACTGCGCTCTGATACCACAAATGACGCAAGCGTTACCCTTTTCCCTTTATGTTTGGCCTTTCGCTACACCACTCTGATTCCCTTTATATAAGCCTAACAACTGATATTTCAGTTTTTAATAGAACTGCTTGGTGGTACTCCATAGATCACAACACATTTGATCCAACAGTGCACGACATATCGCAATCGCAAATCACAATGGTAAGTGCTTAGGGCTCGGTACTTCCACATGAAACGTTGCGATGTGATTTAATCAGCGATCGCATCGACCATCGCATATCACACTTCCCTAATGCTCGAGGCCCATTCACATACCAATGAAATATTTGCGATGTGATTTATCTCAATCGCACATCGCACTATCTTACGGCCTAATGTCCTATCACACACAAATGAATTATTGTCGTGCGATATATCGACAATTGCACATCGCATTTTCTTAAGGCCCAGTCCCTTCACATACAATGAATGTTATGATGCGATGCGATGCGGGATAATCCAATGGTCGGCGTGATATCACATCGTTGTTTAGACTTAGATCGATGGCAGGGATTTAATGTGGGCTTCCGCCATTATTATTAACTCTAAGGACTGTAATTATCCTTTGAACGCTAAGTTTTATAACATAGAACATAAAATAGAGGAAAATTCTTGATTCATTCCAAATGTAAATAAACAGAGGAAAAACGAGAGTTTTCAATGGAATCGACACATAACTACACATGGCATCAATTATGCAATACGATAATGGTTACAGAGTCTCGACCCTTTGGCTTGATTACAGTAAAGAAAAGACCCCTGTTTCCATATGGAAATCCACTCTATCACTCCACTCTCACTTCGCTCAATCTTGTATCATCTCTGCCAATCCCTTTCCATTACAATTTCTTTCATTATATGGGTCAGATCCCTATTCTACCTATGTTAACAACTCAATATTCTTTTTTAATCATTCTAACAACTCAATCTCTATTTTCAAGCTCCATTACACACCTATGCTAACAACTTATCCCTGAATCTAAAATAAGACAATTTCCTAATTATTACAATAATGAAATACAGATCATTTTCTTGAGAGATCTAACCCTCAGTTAAAACTGACTTTTGACCACTCAGGTCAGTGAAATTCAACTCGTTCAGCCACAACATGTGAACAAACCTTCACATTGTTGGCTAAGTCCAGATGCTCCTACACCAAAGTGTTGTTGAATTCATCATAAGGTTCAATAAGTTGTCCAATAGTCTTTTAGTGGAGATTAAGCCCCCTCCTGCTGGTGCAAAAATAACTTTTGCAGGGGCTTTTGAGTCAAATTTTGGATTCACATTGAGGGAGAGAATATTTGCAACCCTTGATCAGATCCAAACTGATGCCTTAGAGATAGAAACAAATCTGGTGGCTGCAGGTAAAGCACCAGAGACATAACCTATCCAAGATAAGGGTAAGGCTAAAATGGAATCCTCTCAAAGTCAAACATTAGAAGATATGAGTAATGTAATTAAAACCTTGTCTAATAAATTTATTAAATTAGAAATGGAGAGTAATAATTCTTAGGGGCAAGCACAACAGAACAAAAACTTTAATCCTTAATATAGAAGAAAACCTCTCCAAATCTTGCAGAAGGAGAGAAAAGATAAAGATCAAGTTCGAGCACCACTGCGTTTAGAGGCAGATCCTGATGAAGTACTAGAGAATTCCAGGGACCATGATGATTATATTTCCACATTGTATGCAGTAGATGAATATAAAATAGGAGTTGAGGGAGAAGAATATGAATATGTTGAAACAAATGCCATTTATGATAAGAATGAAATTGATGAGTATTGGAAGCAGTTCTCTGATTTTATGCAGGCGGAATTACATAAGAAATATGACTTGAGATCAAGGAAAAGATCTAAAAGTCAAGAAGATGAAGGTGAGCAGCAAGTTCCAGCTCCTTTACAGAAGGTGACTCCACAAGAACCACAACCTACAAAGCAATTGAATAAAGGAAAGCAGCAACACAATACAAATAGCAAGACTCAAATTCTTCAAGGTGAGTATTATCAAGACAAAAGTGATAAAATTCCTTTAGAAAGGCTTGTTTCCATTCCACAAGAGGTTTCAGTGACGAAGAGAAGTGAAGATGAAAATGAAAAGAATACTAAACTGGTACATGTGTTTCGTCTAACTAAAGAATTAGAAAAAAACAGAATTCAAGTGCCCCTCACAGAGTTTGTCAAAACACCAATTTATCAGAGAGAGATTGCTGAGTTTATCAATATAAGAGAGAATGTGAATGTAAATGACACTGTGAATATGTAAGAAGATAAACCAGTAGTGGTTTTTGGTCCACATGTGGAGGAGGTAGATTCTTCAACACCTCCTTTCTACATTTCTTTATTGATTCATGATTTCCTCTTGCACAATTGTATGTTTGATTCAGGAGCTTCACATAACCTTATGCCATTATCAGTGATGAAACAAATAAACCTACAAGTTACTAAACCTTACAAAGACTTGTATTCTGTTGATTCAAATAAATTCAAGTGTCTGGGGGTCATTAAAGATATGGTGTTGTCACTAGCCTAGATCCCAACTAGAAGCTTGGTAATAGATGTAGTGGTAGTAGATATCCATGCTAGGTTTGGAATGTTTCTATCTAGGTCATGGGGGACTAAATTGGGTGGTGTTTTGAAACTATATTTTACATATGTTGTTATACCAATTTTTGGTGGAGAAGAAAGGAGGTTGTACAGAGAAACCAAATTTGTAAAAAAATCACAAAAAATGGAGCAAATAATTCCCCTGTATATAGCTGAGAGAAAGATGACTTTCCTTGCTTCGTGATGCATGACAATGCAGAGTTGGCTAAAGATAATCAGAGGTAGCTTACTTCAACCAGTGTAAATACAGAGCTGCAAACGGAAGGGGCGTGGAAGTACTTCTTTGATGGAGCCTATCCTAAAGAAGGAATAGGTGTT
This sequence comes from Pinus taeda, assembly GCA_000404065.3. NCBI lineage: Eukaryota > Viridiplantae > Streptophyta > Pinopsida > Pinales > Pinaceae > Pinus > Pinus taeda. The sequence goes on along the minus strand of APFE030441400.1, from coordinate 90,583 downwards.
GGTTTCCTTCTAATTGCACCTGGAGGTAATATGTTCCCTTTTTCTTTCAAATTGCAATTCGAGGCAACAAATAATGTGGAAGAATATGAATCCTTGATCATTGCTCTGCAAAGAGAAAAATAAATTGGAGTACAATCAATTTCTATCTTTGGAGATTCAAAGATGATTATAAAGAAAATAAAGAACCATTTTCAGACAAAACACCCTAGGCTTAGGGCATACAAAAATGAAGTGTGGGATTTGGTTGAGAACTTCTTTGAAGCTTTCAACATTCAATTCATTCCAAGTGATGGAAACATATTAGCAGACTCTTTGGCTGTGGCTTCTAAGACTTTTAGGCCTCATATTAATCCAAAGCTAAGATATGAGGTTGAAACGAGGCATAAGCCTTATGTTCTTGATAATATAAAGCATTGACAGATTTTGGAAGATGATTGGCAGATTAAGGAATTCTTGACTATAATTAAAGATTTTCAGGGAACAGAGATTGATCAATATGAAGATGAAGAAACAAAAGGTGCAAAAGTAAGTGGTTTGAAAAATTCTATAGTTAGTCAAAAAATTATTAAATTGAAAGATAATACTCTGCCAAGGGGACTGTCCCTCTTGAAAGACTTTTTAACTCCAATGATGTAGTTGTTAGTTCAGAGAAAATTCCACAGGATGAGCAGATTCAAGATCACAATATTGGAACCCAGGAGGAGCCCAAGTTAGTCAAATTATTTAATGGAGTTCCACTTAATTATAAGGAGAGATATCTTAAGCTTTTCAAGCACTAAGTTGATGTTTTTGCTTGGTCCTATGAGGATCTTAAAACATATGATGTAAGTATTATTCAGCACAAGATTCCATTGAAATAGGGGATTAAACCATTTAAGCAGAAACTTAGACAAATAAATCCTCTGCTTTTACCATTGATTGAGAAAGAAGTAAAAAATCTGCTTGATGCCAAAATAATAGTTCCACTCAGGTACTCTGACTAATGGCCAATTTAGTGCATGTAAGGAAGAAGAATGGAGAGATAAGGCTGTGTGTGGACTTTAGAAATATCAGTAGGTCTTCCTTGAAAGATAATTATCCGTTACCTAAAATGGATCATGTATTGCAGAAGGTAACAGGATCATTCATGATGTCAATGTTGGATGGGTTTTTGGGGTATAACCAGGTGGCTATGGATAAAGAATATCAAAGGAAGACTGCATGCACAACTCCTTGGGGAACCTTTATGTATGCTAGAATGCATTTTGGGTTGATGAATGCAAGTGATACATTTCAGAGGGCTATGGACATTGCTTTTGTGGGTGATAAGTTTGTAGTGATAAACTTGGATGACATCATTGTTTTCTCTGAGTCCGATGAGGAGCACCTGGACCATCTTAAAAAGAATTTTGAGAAATGTAGAAGATTTGGGCTTTCCTTGAATCCTAAGAAGTCTATTTTTCTCTGGAGGAGGGAAAACTATTGGGGCACATTATTTCTAGAAATGGAGTGAAGATAGATCCAGCAAGAGTGCAAGCTATGTAGAAAATACCCCTACCCAGGAGTAAGAAGGACATTCAAAATTTTTTGGGAAAAATAAACTTCTAAAGGAGGTTTGTATCCAATTATGTTGAAATTGTAAAAGAAATTACTAATATGTTGAAGAAGGAGAATGAAGTGCCTTGGACCAAGGAAGCTAGAGAGTCATTCTCCAGGATCAAAGAAGCATTACAAGTAGCTCCAGTTCTAATTAGCCCTGATTATCAAAATCCTTTCCAATTTTTTTCATTTACATCACCTGATTCAATAGATGTTGTTTTGTTACAGAAGAATGATGAAGAAAAGGAGCAACCAGTTGCTTTCTTTAGCAAGATTCTCAGAGATGCTGAACTAAAGTATAATATTCTTGAAAAAAAGGTATATGCTTTGGTAAAATCCCTAAAGGCCTTCAGAACTTATGTACTACAGTCACAGATCATTGCTTATGTGCCAAATGCTGCAGTAAAGGATGTCTTAGTCCAGAGTGATGTGGAAGGCAAAAGAGGGAAATGGATGGCCAAGATCCAAGATTATGATTTGGACATAAAGCCCACAAATCTGGTGAAAGGGCAGGAATTGGAAAAGATGTTCACAGAGTCAAATTTTTAGGTGTTGGGAATCAACTTACTAACACCTGCAAATGAGGAGATAGTTGAAGAAGGTGAAGAAAAATCAAATCCAGGTATGAATATTAGGTATAAGGTTTTATGTTCAGAATGGTACAGGCACATAGTCCATTATTTGTGTTCTCTCTCATGTCCTCAATATTTGGATAGAACAAAGTACAGAGCATTAAAGATCAAAGCACAACCATATGTGATTGTTGAGGGTAGATTGTATTGGAAGGATCCTATAGGAATTTTGTTATTATGTTTAATAGAGGATGAATTTACAGAGACCATTAAAGATTATCATGAGAAGTTATGTGGAGGACATTATATTTGGAAGGCTACTGCACATAAAATCCTCTAGACAGGGTTTTATTGGCCTACTCTATTTGGTGATACATATAAGTTTTTCAGAAACTGTCAGAAGTGTCAAATTTTTGCTAAGGAGAAGAGGTTAGCTCCCTTTCCTTTGATCCCAGTCTTCATGGAAGAACCATTCAGACAATGGGGACTAGATTTTGTTGGAGAGATTAACCCACCTTCAAGTGGACAGCACAAGTGGGTTCTTACAGCTACTGATTATTTCACCAAGTGGGTAGAAGCTATACCTACTAAAAGGGCAAATGACCAGGTGGTGATGAAGTTCTTAGAGCAAAATATTTTCAACAGATTTGTATGCCTTGTCAAAATCATAACAGATAATGCTCAAGTCTTCAGTTCAAGTAAGTTTTTTTCTTTTTGTCAAAAGTATAACGTTATTTTATCTCATTCAACAGCTTATCATCCACAGGGAAATGGATTGGCTAAATCCACTAACAAAACTTTGATGAAGATCCTTAAGAAAACTATTGTAGATAATAAAAAATATTGGGATTCTAAATTTAAGTTTGCTCTATGGGCTATTAGAGTGACTACAAGAAGGTCTATAGGCAAATCATCTTTTGAGTTAGTGTATGGGACTCAAGCTCTATTCCCAAGTCAGCTTGTGAAGCCTATGATTGCAATGATTCAAGAGGAAAAAGAAGAACCCAATGCTCTCATAAGAAGGATGCATAAGGTAGTGGAGATGAGTGAGAGCAGGGATAAGGTAAGAGACAATTTGATTATGTATCAATCAAATATGAAGGGTATTTTTGACAGAAAGGCCAGAGAAATTGATTTTAAAGTTGGAGACCTGGTATTAAGGTGGGATACTAGAAGAGAAGATAAGGGTAAACATGGGAAGTTCGATCCTCTTTGGTATGGCCCATTCAGAATTATGGAAGCAAGAAAAAATAATACATTCTTCCTGGAAAATCTTGATGGTGAATCTTTATAGCTTCCTGTCAATGGGTAGTACCTCAAACATTACTTCCAGTTTTGAATCACAAACATCCTGTCATTGTAGATACCAGAGTGAATTCATTGTACAAATTCTATAGAATTTTAATTGGCTAAGAAATATATGACTCCATGCCTAAGGTGAAGGCACTGATCTACGATTCTTAGTGCTTCTGTGGCAAAAGCACTATCCCCAGGTGGAGCCCAGACAACCTTGATCAACTGAGGTTTTAACTCAACTTTATAATTTATCGTGTCCGATTTTGAATTAACCCTCGTGCTTGTTAACTGAGCGATTACCATTAGATCTGTTTCCTTCTAAGTGGACATCTCATATCTTCTCATAGGTTTCTCACATTCAAAAGACATTAATAATATAAAATAAGTCATTTCTTTCAAATTTCCGCATTTCCTCTTATTTCCGATATAACATAATATTTTATTTTTTTCCATTTTTGCAATAAAACTGAAAATAAAATTAAAAGGACAATGGATGCTACAACATCTGGCTCCACCTGGGGATAGTGCTTTTTCCACTTAAGAATTAAGAACCGTAGATCAGTGCCTTCACCTAGGGCATGCATCCATTGTCCTTTTAATTTTATTTTCAGTTTTATTGCAAAAAAGGAAAAAAAATCAAATATTATGTTAAAGCGGAAATAAGAGGAAATGATGAAATTTGAAAGAAATGACTTATTTTATATTATTAATGGCTTTTGAATGTGAGAAACCCGTGAGAAGATATGAGCCATCCACTTGAAAGGCAATAGATCTGATGGTAATCACGTGGTTAACAAACATGAGGGTTAATTGAAAATCAGACGTGATAACTGTAAAGTTGAGTTAAAACCTTAGTTGATCAGGGCCGTCCGCTTGCAGGCAACATATTCGATGGATATCGTGTCGAAAAGTGCATAGGTTTTATTTTTAAAATCAAACCTGATAAGCCTTTTAACTGCAATTTTATTTCCTATCGGGTTTGTGAGGAATTCCAAGACTTGTTGAAAAAGTGGACGCGATAATTTTTTGTTTAACAGATTTAAAATTCTATCGAGTTCCGAAGGACTGGATCGTCCATTGAATGGGTGATCGGATGGTGAACATGCTCAAATGTGCGCGTGGGTTCACAACTTAGGTGGACCTGATATGTAATGAATTAGGACTTTATTCCTTTAGTTTCTAGCCATGGTGAATGGTCAGGTTTCCTTGCATTTTATCCAATCATAACATTTCTGATGCATACGTGGGCCCAAGTTCATGCATGAAATTTTGTTAAAATGCAATGTTTTGTGTTAAAACTTTTTAACTATTATCAGAACATCTACAGAGAAACTTCATCAGTAGCCAAGACACAGCCAAACAACGAGCAACCATCATCAGTTTTCTAATTTCTGTTACTTCATGTTAATTGTTTCTTGAGAATGAGGTTTCTTTTACCCTCTAATGTAATATTTTGTAGTGATTTTTACTTTAGACATTTAGGAGATAGTTAAACAGTTTGACAGTTTTGGTGATTACCAATTGTCTCATAATGTATAAAAAGAGGAAAATTTACAGAGAGGGTTCATATTTTGAAGAACCTGGAGACTAAGCCAATGTATTCTTGATAAAATTGTTGATTAATGAAAGAATCAAATGTCTTCCACACATTGTTGGGTATGATTTTTTGACTTCTCTGTTATGTGTCATCATATGTCTTCTTCTTTTAAGTATGGTAATGAAGCATTAGGTCTTTAGTTGCTTATGTAAATGAAGTTAAAATTCCTTAAAAGAGCACTCCTATACTTGAAGTTCCTACCTTTGCAATTCTTCTAAGTTACATATAGTAGTTTCTGTGTAAAACAACACATTGTCTTTAACTTCTCTAGGTGTCACAGATAGTAGATTTTGTGTAAAACAACATATTGTCTCTAACTTCTCTTAGAATTCTTAATTCAACATTCATATTCAGCAATCAAATGGCATTCTAAGACTTTCATGTCACCTAAGTATTGTGTGTTAAAAACCAGGTCTTTCAGGTCCTTCATTTGAGAATACAAAATACAATTAAGTGACAACTAAGTGGCATAAACAATAAACATTAATGTCTTAAGCACAACTTCTACACAGCCAACGAATTTGTTTCTTAAGGGACAACACAACTGATGGTTGTAATCATTCTTTCAACATTAATATAGAACTGCATTTTTACTGTCTACTCTGTGGTGTTGTTACTATAATTAATTTATTTGTTTGTTCAATTCATTTTAACATGAGTAGCTTAGTTATGTGCAACTAGATGTCTTTTGTATATTCATGCATTAATTTTCAAGGTTTTATGTTATGATTACGCTTGTCTCTTCTATGTGCAGGACTTGATCTAGAGCTGGCTCAGGGGACTTCCACCTAGCTGCGTAGTGCTCTCTAGCAAATCTACATGGAGACTCGAGGTAATGAATTTGTTTTGCTTTGATAGTTAGTTATTGAGTATGGACATGCATGTAGCTTTGTGAAAACTACATATAATCTTACAGTTTGCCAAGGGTCCTGAGAAGACCCTTGAGGGTTTCTTCATTCTCCATACACCATGCATTTAATCCTATAGAAGTCTACACGTTGAGAATCATCTTTGTAGAGATGTAATGGGGCAAGGTAGGCACACACTTTCGAACTTTAGGGTTGTCATTGTGTGTATGGGAGATAGGTAGGGTTTTAAAATGAGCATGAATCTCATGAATTCATTTAAAATGAAGAAAAATGAACAATAATGTGAAAGCTTCTCCAAAACAGAGCATTACATGAATGAATTATGTTTATTATCTTAGAAGAAAAACATAGGAAACATTGAAATGGAAATGAAACATACAATACATTCAAACTTATGATCACAGAAGGAAAAACACTGTTAAAACACATACCACGGGAATCCCACTATAATAGATGAAAACTTTGTCTATAATTTCTTGCCAAATTCTCAATTACACTAGCATTCAAGGCTTAATTCCACTGCATCCAATCCTTTAAAATGATTACAAAGGGCCTCATATAGGATTTGAAGTTGAAATCCTTCCTAGGAGGTCGAATTGCCAACAAAAAAGGACAAATACATGCACCTATCTGATCACTACTACATACTAGGCAGGTTACTCAGCCATTTCCTATTTTATCTAACTATCACAAGATATCTATCCAAAGCATTAAATGGAGGATAAGGGACCTTCACAACTATTCCAGACTTCATCCATACCTAGATCATAACATTTACAGAGTAAAACATGCATTAGCAATCAGATCTATCCCAACCAATATCAGATCATTCAATGGCAAGTCATTTCAGGTCTCATGATCTTGATCCAACATTGAATTCAAGGTGCACAAAATATTTCAGATCATATCATAATAATAGCCCCTGCAACATAAAATATACTTCATACAGAAGTATTCATGAGAAACCCCTTTCACTTGCACACCTTGGCCTTTTGATCTTCTCCTCCTTATATAGTTTTTTGGCCCTTCTCAATACCTCAGACCAAAACCACTTAGGACCCGTGGTATTCTTGGATGGGATCAAATAGTCGTTACTCCTCTCAATATTGTGGGCTAAGACCATGGTATTTACCCCTAGTATTCTTTACTCTTGAATTTCCTTGATTTTCCAACATGTACATGCCTTTCCTCTTGTGAAAGTTCTTGTATACGTATACGCTCTTTTTGTTTTGTGAACTAGTGTGTATACGCTGTTTTGAAAAAGTGAACTAGTGTATTCTTCTTAAACAATTCTCTTTCTTCAATATTTGGAGATTGGTCTCTAATCCTTTGTTGTTAACCTATGTGAGTTTCCATTAAGGACAACACCTGTATCATAATGCCAACAATCTCCCCCTTTGGAATTGATGGCAACCAAAACACCAAGATAATCTCCCCCTTTGACATCAAGGGCAAAGGGTAGACCAATATATTCTCCCCCCTTAAAGATGCACTATGTTGTCCATGCTCCCCTTGAGCATATGCAGAGTCTACAAAGATATTTTTCAAAAGAATAACATGACTCTATAACTCAACTAAGTGAGTATGAATTCCCTAAGATCAATGACTCATACATACATCAATCACCCAACCAAGTGGGGATACACCAAATTTGACTCATCCACCCAACTAAGTGGGGATATACCAAATGTTTATACATGACTAAAATAGATATTATTACATCATCCTTCCCATGCATAGTGGGGTTATAAATTAGGTCTTTTCATGACCTTTACATCAAATGATATAAATGAGATTTATAAGAAGGACAAACGATATAAACAATACCATGATAGTCATCAACAACTATCATACACCATATATGATCTACACCATAAGTATCTCTCAACAACATCAATATCAACAACTTAGTTATGTCCATCATCAAAAGAGTCACCTGAATAAAACAACTATGTGGATCAAGCAATATAAGTATCATCGTGTACCAAGGTCTTCTAATATAATGCCAATAATGCCTTATTAGTAGCATATGCTCCCCTTGAATCTGTGCCATTTGTTCACTGTCAGATCTGATCATTGCATTTGTCAGTAAGAATAATCAAGGCATCATCATCAACGAGTTATTAATCAAATTATTAGCAGCTTATGCAGGCCAAAAAAAAATCTACATATCATCATCAGACTATAATCATCCTTACTCAGAACAAAATAGATAATTGATAATTGGCTGAACCTTTTTCCTCAAAACACCATATACGCGACTGTGCATCTTCTAACTCACGTATATATGCGACTTTTCTTCATAATAACTGCATATGATAATTGGAATACTGAATTTTTACACTTTTAGCTCACCGTGGGTCTGTTATGTCGGTATACTGAGCTATGCCACATCTTTCTGACAACACTTCCTTCTTCTTCAATACCTTGGATTGTGATGATGTTTTCTCCTTTTGGTATGGTGGTCAAAATTTTCTCCTGCATTCCTTTGCTTTGTGTCCAAACTTGTTACACACATAACATCTTACATGTTTCATATTCCTTCTATCAAAATCAATAGCTTTGTGACCAAACAGATTGCAAGTAAAATAATATCTCTTAAAATAACTGGAAATTGATGATCTTTCTGTGTGATGATCTTGAACCATTCTACTTTTGCATCTGGTTGCAACATGTCCAAAACTATGACATATAAAACATTCAACATTATTTGTTGGAGGAAAGAGACGATTATCCCTTCCATAGTTAGGTGAAAATGATTTTCTTTGAAGTATTTATTTCCTTGGTTGTTGATGGGGTTGATCTCTTATCTCCTTGTTGAGCATTTCAGCTTTTGCATTGAAGTTCCTTACCTCATATTGTGAGCTACATTCACCTTCAACAATTTCATGAAAACCAAGACCAGTCTTTATAAGAGGAGAATGTTGAACTTTGATGATTTCATCTAACGTTTCAGATCCTTTAGCAAATCTAAGATTCAAATTCTTTGTCTTCTCAAGTAATTTTCTTAGACTTACTACTTCACATTCTAACACTTCATTTTGCTTGTCCTTTTCAGTGAGTTGATGTGTCACTGTGTCTATGATTGTATCCTTTTCTACCAAATAGATTTTGAATTGAGTGATTTCTTTAAGGAAATCTTCCTTTTCTAAGGTATCATTTTCATATGCCATGAGAAGTTTAATTTCTTGATCATCTTCATCACTATTGGACATGACATCACTATCATCATGAGTATAATAACTTCTATTACCTTCTGCAGACATCTTTCCTTTGTCATGAGGGCATTTAGCGGCGTAATGACCAACTCTTCCACAAGCAAAACATTTGAAAGGAAGCTTACCTCTGAATCGTCAGGAACCCCGTTGAAGTTTCTTCACAAAGTTTATCTCTTCTTCTTCTGATATATCTCCTGATTCTTTGAGATCTCCCTTTTATCTTCCTTTTGCAGAAGTTTTGAAAGAGGCTTCTTTGATGTCTGATGGACCTCCTTTCCTCATTTCAAAGGCAGTTAAAATTCCATGAAGTTGAACAATAGTAATATATTATAGATCTTGCTTTTCATCAATGGCAGATACTTTTGACTCAAATTTAGAAGACAAAGATCTCAATATTTTCTCAACTATAGTAGACTCCTTTATTTCTTCACCCAGATTTCTCATATGATTTACAATCCCATATAGTCGCAAGAAATAACTAGAAATACTTTCATCTTGAAAGATATCCCTTCAAGCGATCAAGCTTCTTCTGAAGGACTTGCTCTAATACCAATTGTTGGAAATAATACTGAGAGGTGGGGTGAATCAGTATTATCAACATAATAACCTTTTCATTTCATACTTAGATTTATATACGCTACTTCAATGAAGGGAACTCACGTGTGCATGCAATTGTTCTAAAGGCAACCAGCGTATATCCAGTGAACTTATGATTTAGTTATTTCATCATCTATTGATCTTTAATCTATGCATCAGTACTTAATTAACCATTTGAATAGTAACCATGTGAAGCAATAATAGAATAAGCAATCACACATAAGAAACACACATGAACACCAAGACTTAAGGTGAAAACCCAATGCAGGAGGAAAACCACCTGCTATTGTCATCTTTGTCTTCTTTTAATATAAGAAAAACATGTTTACAATCTTGTACTCATGTAGACTCATACTAGTACGTAGGCACCCACCTGCAAAAGGCTACAACCTTCTCTTGTTCTCCATCTTCTACTGGAAGGGAGTGACAACCCCCTAGCTCTTTTACTAGCCGATATGTTTACTAGTACGTAGGTGCCGACCTACAGAAGGCTCCAACCTTCACTCATTCTGCAACTGCTACTGGAAGGGAGCTCCAAACCCCTAGCTCTTGTACTCACCGATATATTTACCAATACGTAGGTGTTGGCCTATAGAAGGATACGACCTTCTCTCTTCCTCTAGGTACCATGTTTCATAATTTTTTAGACTAGATACTCTTGGTGCACAAAAACACAATCTCAAGGTCATGTTTCATCCAATTTTCATACTAAACCCATCAGCAACATTGAAGCTCAAAATCAATCACCACTACAATACAACCAATCACTGAAAAACCCATCATCATTGAAGCAAATCACAATCAATCAATCTGAACATTCATAACATTGTCACTAGAACACAAATAAAAACCCAAAACTCTACATCAACAAGCATAACCATCTGCAATTTCAAACATCATATTTCATAATGTATACGCTACTTCGAAGTGCCAAACCAGCGTGTATACACACCTTCACCAAGGCAAACTAGCGTATAGATTTGCAAATACTAACTTAAAACTTCACATCTATTCCAGACATCAATGATACCCAGATCATAACATTTACAAAATAAAAGAATGCTAATATCCAATCCTTGCCATTCTTTCCCAAGTAATATATGATCTTTCATTCCCTGGAAATGGTGCCAAAATGTTATCCCTTACAATGTCCCAAGCTAAGAGGAATTGATGGAACTAACCACAAACCAAGATTTTAGTTTGGGATCTAGCCCTACCAAACCAGAGAGGGCTCCCTATATGAAATCATAGCCAAAATATGACTAAGATGTAAAGGATTTTAGGCTAGATACATTTAAATCAGGGTTTGATTTGATTTTGATTGTTTGTTGGGTGAAAGCTTATGCCCAGGGAGCTAGGTCTAGGCTTTGAGAATTTGATTTACACAGATGTAATGGGGCAAGGTAGGCACACAATTCAGCACTTTAGGGTTGTCATTGTGTATATGTGAGATAGTTAGGGTTTCAAAACAAGCATGAGTCTCATGAATTTGTTTATATCATAAGAAAAATGAACAATAATGTGAAAGATTATCCAAAACAGAGCATTACACAAATGATTTATGTTTATTATCTTAGGAAACAAGCACATGAAACATTGAAATGGCAATGAAAGATACAATACAGAAGGAAAAACACTACTAAAACACATACCACAAGAATCCCACTATAATAGTTGCAAACATTGTCTATTAGTTCTTGCCAAATTCTCAATTACACTAGCATTCAAGGATTAATTCCACTGCATACAACCCTTGAAAATGATTACAAAAGGCCTCGTATAGGCTTTGAAGTCAAAATCCTCCATAGGAGGTTGAATTTCCAGCAAAAAAAGTCAAATACATTTACCTATCTGATCATTGCTACATACTAGGGAGGTTACTCAACCATTTCCTCTTTTATCTAACTATCACAAGATATATATCCAAAGCATTAAATGGAGGATATGCCACCAATTTACCCATATAGTAACCCAGTTACATTTACATTTGACCATTTACATTCATCCACTTTCACCTTTTGACTTTTACAAAAGTAAAACTAGAAACTCTGAAAAATTATGTAGTGAAAATTTTAATTAAAATCTCAGAAAATTGCAGAAGCATAGCAAAGAGTTTGAGGCCATTTTTAGGTGCCTTCTTGAAGTCAAAAATGAAATCTAAAAGAATGCTAAACTAGACTTGTCTTTCTATTTTCCATAACATCTTGAATTTTTGAAAATGTCCCATGGGAAGGCCTCCAAAAACTCATTCTCCCAAGGTGTCTCTAGATGGGTCGCACCAAGACCAGAAGGGTTGCACCATCCAGCAAAAAGGTTGCAGGAAAGGCCACACCTCCTAAAATGCAACAAAACCTTCGATTTCTCATAAATGTTTCTTCTTTTTGATTTTGCACAGTGATGACTAAGAGATGCTTGAGATTTTAAGAGTGCAAATGAGTTCAAAGAAAACCATCTTACCCTTTTAAACTTGAATTTGGAACCTTGACACTTTATAACCTTTGAAACTTGAACCTTTGTAACTTTATTGGATTTCTTGAAACATTGGATCTTTTTGGAACTTTGAACTGCAGCCTTTGGAACTTTTAAGTACTTATTAATATAAAAACATGAAATTACATTTGAAATCAACATTTATTGAAGATACTTGCTTATTACCACTCCTCCTTTGCAGGATTTTATGCATGAAATGAAAGTTTTATTGACCTTGAAACCCTAATGACCTAATGGAGACACTCAACTGAATGAAATCATGATGGTGATGACTGAGATGATGATGATATTCTCTTAATGATGATACACTTAGCTGAGTGATGAAATTGATCGGCATGTGAAATTCTTGAGAGAGTAGAAATAACCCTAGACACACTAACCAGTGACCAATTTTTTTTTCTTCTGCAAACCTAGTGACCCCTAACAACACTTGGTAAAAGCATATTTGATCATTGGTGACAAGAATAACTGACTGAAACTGACATTGGCTCAAGCTGGGGATGGTAACTCCTTGGAGGTTTCAAGAACTCCATAGACCTAGTAGCCTTATTCATTGGGCATGGATTCAAAATGCAAAAATACTAAACTCAAATTGAAAACAGACTGACTAACTAACTTCGCCAAACAATAAGCAAAACAAACTCACTTAACTTAGTTATGGTAGCAGACCATTGGGATTATAACCGCCCACCTGTTGAAGATATATATAAACAATCATGTGTAATGATCCCTCTAGTGTAACCAATCCACAAAATGGCTACTTTCTTGAGTCCTACTCACACTTTCCTTGATCAGGTAGAAAAAAAAAAGCTAGGCCACTCCAAGTGTCCATTGAACATGTGCTCATGATCCATAAATAAAAGAAAATTCATCTTCCTAGATGGCTGCAACAAATCGATGTAAGGATCTTTAAAAATCTGAAATATTACCTTGTCTTGAAATCCAGCAAAAGTACAAGTACTCCTTTCATTTTGATCTGAAAGAATACTTGGTTGTTGATCCATAGGAAGGCATAGGGAAGTATGAATTTATGCTACCTGAGTGTTGGCTATAAATTCCTCAAGCATGAGCAACTCTGATTCTATCCCTGGCATGTTGTCTATATGAGACTCTTCCTTTTCCAATTCATAGTCTAAATCATCCTTGAACATAAAACATTCTTCAAGATTATTAAACGTGTCAGCCCTATCCTCTTCATGAAAGAAAACAATCCTTGTTAGTTGATCTCCTTGCAGGAAATCTGCATCACAAATTGGCTTACTCACAAGAACTTCCTGTATAGTTTCATCAGTCTCATGACTCTCATAATTTAAACCCTGATTTTCATTTTCAATAATGGAAGAAATTTCACTCACGCATTCTTGGCTGTGTGAACACTGCAAACCTTCCTTAACTTGGGTTGTAACATGGATTTTCAGGAGCTTATCTATTTCATCTTCAGACAGAGGAGAACATTGATTTTTATAGAAATTAACATTGGCTTGGTGATTTTCATTTTCAAGATCGGGAATAGGCCTTTCTCTATTTTGATCCCAGTCTGTTTCATCCAAGGAGGAAATTGTTGATTCTTTTTGTTAGGAAAAATCATAAAGGGCTTCTAATATGTCTTCTTCCATACATTCTTCATCCCCATACAAATTTTCAAGAAATTTAATGAAATTTTTAGAAATCTCACAACATCTATCCATCATTGATAAGGAAATATTGCAGCTTTGATAATGTTGAAAGAAAAATGAATGAAAACCCTTTAGAGAATATAAACTAGCAGATGGTACACTCTCATACCATTTCCTCGCTATTTCCTCCAAGGTAGCCATGAAGATATTCATCAGGCAATCTTCAGGAAACTTAGTCTTTAATATGTGAATATGAAAATGAAATTTGACCAAATGCAAACTAGCATCTTCTCCATCCTAACCTTTAAACTTTGGCAGCCTTGTTTGCCAATATCTACAAGGAATACGATTCAGAAAACCAGAAATATGAGCTCGATTCATAGTAACATACCTTCAAGCAGTTTAATCCATTTTGAAAACAATTAAGTCACCAAGAAGTTCTTCAAACTACCATTTTTAAATAGTGGAGTCGCCATGAGAATTCTATTTCTTTGGATTCTTTGACACTGGAGTAACCAGGGGAAAGATGCACAACATTTCTTGTGTCTGATCACTATTCACCATCAGCAATCAGATCTAATCCTTTTCGTTCTTTCCCAGGGAAGATATGATCTTTTGTTCCCCGACAACGACTTTAAAATGTTATCCCCCACAATGTCCCAGACTAAGAGGAATCAACGGAGGTTCCATGGACCAAGCTTTTAGTTTGGTAGCTAGCCCTACCAAACCAAAGAGGGTTGTCTCTGTGAAATCACAACAAACATATGAGTAATATGTAAATTATTTTAGGCTAGATTTGTTTAGATCAGGGTTTGATTTGATTTTGATTTTTTGTTGGATGATGGCTTAGGTCTAGGGAGCTAAGTCTAGGTGTTGAGAATTAGATTTGCAGATATGTAATGGGGAAAGGTAGGCACACATTTTAGCACTTTAGGTTTGTCATTGTGTATATGGGAGATGGCTAGGGTTACAAAATGAGCATGTGTCTCATGAATTTGTTTGTATTAGAAGAAAAATGAACAATAATGTGAAAGCTTCTCCAAAACAGAGCATTACATGAATGAATTTTGTTTATTATCTTAGGAAAGAAGCACATGAAACATGGAAATTGAAATGAAAGATAAAAAACATTCAAACTTATGATCACAGAAGGAAAAACACTGCTAAAACACATACCACATGAATCCCACTATAATAGTTGCAAACCTTGTCTATTAGTTCTTGCCAAATTCTCAATTACACTAGCATTCAAGGCTTAATTCCATTGCATCCAACCCTTGAAAATGATTAAAAAAGGCCTAATATAGGCTCTAAAGTCGAAATCCCCCCTAGGGGGTCAAATTTCCATTAAAAAAAAAAAGTCAAATACTTGCACCTATCTGATCAGTGCTACATACTAGGGAGGTTACTCAACCTTTTCCTCTTTTATCTAACTATGACAAGGTATCTATCCAAAGCATTAAATGGAGGACAAGGGACATATTTACCCATATAGTAACCCATTTATATTTACATTTAACCATTTACATTCATCCACTTTCACCTTTTCACTTTTACAAAAATCAAACTAGAAACTCTGAAAAATTACACAGTGAAAAGTTTAATTAAAATCTCGAAAAATTGCAGAAGCGTAGCCCCAAGTTTGAAGCCATTTTTGGGTGTGTTCCTAAAGTAAAAATTAAAATATGAAAGAATGGTAAACTATACTTATCTATCTAGTTTCCAGAACTTCTCTCATTTTTTAAAATGGATCATGGGAAGGCCTCCAAAAACTCGTTCTCCCAAGGTGTCTCCAAATGGGTCATGCCAAGACCCGAAGGGTCGTACCAACCAGCAAAAAGGTCACACCTCCTTAGAAAGGCTGCAAAAAAGTTCACACATCCTTAGAATGGTCGCGGGAAAGGTAGCACCTCCCAAAATGCAACAAAACCCTCGATTTCTAACAAATTTTTCTCCTTTTTGAGTTTCCACGATGATGACTGAGAGATGCTTAAGATTTTTAAGAGTGAAAATGAGTTAAAAGAAACTCATCTTACCCTTTTAAACTTGAATTTGAAACCTTGACACTTTAGAACCTTTGAAACTTGAACCTTTGTAACTTTATTGGATTTCTTGAAACATTGGATCTTTTTGGAACTCTGAACTGTAGCCTTTGGAACTTTTAAGTACTTATTACATATAAAAACATAAAATTACATTTGAAATCAACATTTATTGAAGAGACTTGCTTATTACCACTCCTCCTTTGAAGGATTTTATGCATGAAATTAAAGTTTTAGTGACCTTGAAACCCTAATGACCTAATGGAGACACTCAACTGAATGAAATCATGATGGTGATGACTGACATGATGATGATAGTCTATTAATGATGATACACTTAGCTGAGTGATGAAAGTGACTGGCATGTGAAATTCTTGAGAGAGTGAAAATAACCCTAGATGCACTAACGAGTGGCCAAATTTTATTCCGAAAACCTAGTGACATGATAAAATTTGACCTTGAGACCCCTAACAAAACTTGGTAAAAGAATATTTGATCACTGGTGACAGGCAAAACTTAATCACACTATAATTGGCTCCAGTTGGGGATGGAAGCTCCTTGGACATGTAAAGAACACCGTAGACCTAGTAGCTTTATTCATTGGGGATGGAATCAAAATGAAAAAAGACTAAACTCAAATTGAAAACTGATTGACTAACTAACTTCGACAAACAATAAACAAAACAAACTAACTGAACTTACTTATGGCAACAGACCATCAGGATTTTAACCGCCCACCTATTGAAGATATATGTAAACAAGCATGTGAAATGATCCCTCCAGTGTAACCAATCAAACAAATGGCTACTTACTTGAGTCCTACTCACACTTTCCTTGAGAAGACAGAAAAAACAAAAGCTAGGCCACTCCAAGTGTCCACTGAACATGTGCTCATGATCCATAAATACAAGAAAATTCATCTTCCCATATGGTTGCAACAAATCATTGTAAGGATCCTTAAAAATCTGAAATGTTACCTTGTCTTGAAATCCAACAAAAATACAAGTACTCCTTTCATTTTGATCTGAAAGAATACTTGGTTGTCGACCCATAGGAAGGCATAGGGAAGTATGACTTTCTGCTACCTGAGTGTTGGCTATAAATTCCTCAAGCATGAGCAACTCTGATTAGATCTCTGGTGTGTTGTCTAGCTTAGACTCATCCTTTTCCAATTCATAGTATAAATCATCCTTGAACATAAAATATTCTTCAAGACTATTAAACATGTCAACCCTATCCTCTTCATGAAAGAAAATAGTCCCTGTTAGATGATATCCCTATAGGAAATCTACATCACAAATTGGCTTACTCACAACAACTTCCTGTATAGTTGCATCGGTCTCATGATTGTCATCCTTGAAACCTAGATTTTCATTTTCAATAATGGAATAAATTTCATTCACACATTCTTGACTATGTGAACACTACAAACTTGCCTTAACTTGGGTTGTAACATGGATTTCCAGGAGATGATCTATTTCATCTTTAGATAGAGGAGAACACTGAGTTTTATAGAAATCAACATTGGCTTGGTGATTTTCATTTTCAATATCGGGAATAGGCCTTTCTCTATTTTGATCCAAGTCTGTTTCATCCAAGGAGAAAATTGTTGATTCTTATTGGGAGGGCAATTCATAAAGGGATTCTAATATCTCTTCTTCCATAAATTTTTCATCCCCATACGAATTTTTAAGAAATTTAATGAAATTTTTAGAAATATCACAACATCTATCCATCATTGATAAGGAAAAATTGCAGCTTTGATAATGTTTAAAGAAAACTGAATGAAAATTCTTTTGAGAATATAAACTAGCATATGGTAGACTCTCATACCATTTCCTCACTATTTCCTCCAAGGTATCCATGAAGATATTCATTAGACAATCTTCAGGAAACTTAGTCTTTAATCTGTGAATATGAAAATGAAATTTGACCAAATGCAAACTACCATCTTCTTCATCCTAACCTTTAAACTTTGGTAGCCTTGTTTTCCAATCTATAGAAGGAATACAATTCGGAAAACTAGGAATATGAGCTCAATTCATAGGAGCATACCTTCGATTAGTTGAATCCATTTTGAAAACAGTTAATTCACTAAGAATTTATTCAAATTATCGGTTTTGAGCAGTGGAGTCGCCATTAGAATTCTAATTATTTATATTCTTCGACACTGGAGTTGCGAGGTGAAATATGCACAGCCTTTGTTGTGTATGATCATTGTTCACCATTAGCAATCAAATATGATCCTTTTCATTCTTTCCCAAGGAAGATATGATCTTTCATTCCCCAGAAATGACGCCAAAATTTTATGCCCCACAATGTCCCAAGCTAAGAGGAATCGACAGAGATAACAACAGACCAAGCTTTTAGTTTGGTAGATTTGCCTACCAAACCAAAGAGGGCTCTCTCTATGAAATCACAACCAACAGATGACTGAGATGTAAAGTATTTTAGGCTAGATATGTTTAGATCAAAGTTTGATTTGATTTTGATTGTTTGCTGGATGATGGCTTAGGTCTAGGGAGTTAGGTCAAGGCTTTGAGAATCAGATTTATAGAGATGTAACAGGGCCAGGCAGGCACACACTTTAGCACATTATGGTTTTCATTTTGTATATGGGAGATAGGTAGGGTTTCAAAATAAGAATGAGTCTCATGAATTTGTTTATATCAGAAGAGAAATGAAGAATAATGTGAAAGCTTCTCCAAAACAAAGCATTTCATTGC
Source organism: Pinus taeda (assembly GCA_000404065.3). Lineage (NCBI taxonomy): Eukaryota > Viridiplantae > Streptophyta > Pinopsida > Pinales > Pinaceae > Pinus > Pinus taeda. The sequence goes on along the minus strand of APFE030441400.1, from coordinate 71,982 downwards.
TAGAAATAATACTGAGAGGGGGGGCTGAATCAGTATTTACAATTCAATAACTTTTCATTTCACAATCAGATTTATGTATGCTACTTTAGTGAAGTGAACTCATGTGTGAGTGCAAATATTATTAAGGAAACCAACATATACCTAGAGAACTTATGATTCAGTTAATTCATCATGTGTTGATATTTAATCAGTGCATCAATACTTTATTAAAAAGTATCTATGAGCATTAATAACATAATAAACCAAGCCCCAAGAGTTAGCTCAATCGGTCAAATCAAGTGCCTCGCCAATGGGAGGTCACAGGGTCAATTCCCGAAAGCTCTTGGGGTCAGGTCAGTAAATAGGCCGATGGGTGTTGATGCCCTTCGGGTTGCGTCCACTCAGTTATAACCCTGGATGTAGCGGCTACCCACTGACCCGGGTATCCGTGAACCAGAAGTGAAAAAAAAATAACATAATAAACCAACACAAATAAGAAACACACATGAACACCAATATTTATGGTGGAAACCCAATGCGAGAGGAAAACCACCTTCTCCTATCATCTCTTTCTTCTTTTTAATATAAAGAAAATATGTTTACAATCTTGTACTGGTGCAGACTCATACCAGTACGCAGGCACCCACTTGCATAAAGTTACAACCTTCTCTCATTTTCCAGTTTCTACGAAGGGAGCTACAACCCCCTAGCTCTTGTATTAACAAATATTTTTACCAGTACATAGGTACCGACTACAGAAGACTACGACCTTCTCTCTTCCTCTAGGGACCACGTTTCATAGATTTTCAGACTAGATACTCATGATACATAAGCACACAATTAATCACCACAACAATAACTGCATCTACCAACAACTAGTCAATTTGAACAGTCAAATCACAGTCACCAGTACACTGTGCTAAACCTAGAAAACTATATCATCAACCAGAACCAGTTACAACCTCAAAAATCATATGTTAGAATTCATACACTACTTTACTGAACGCAGTCTATGTGTATACCCTGCTTCCTTTAACCAAACTTGCGTATACCTTCAAAATTACTGAATCATAAAAACTATGAATCAAATCTGTACCAACTAGTAATATTTTGAATATCTATTGTCAAATTGCAAAGATCTAAACAGTTAGCAAGAAAGATCATCCTTCTCACTTAATCAATTAATCAATCAATCCGATTCAATCTCATTATGCATTCATTTCTTCTTTCAGATCTAAGAAGACATCATTGACAGACAGCAATAAAATAGCAACACTGATCAGATAGATCATTCATTTCTGTATAACATGCTTTTCTTTTGCATGCATTTCTTGGAAGAGTCAAACCAGCATCTATACATGCCTTCATCAAGGTGAACCAGCGTATAGAACTGGAAATACTAACTTACAACTTTGTTGCTATTCTAGACTTCAGACATACCTAGATCATGACATTTAAAGAATAAAACATGCGTAAGTAATCAAATCTAGCCCAACCAATATTAGATAATTCAATGATAATCCATTCCAGGTCTCATGATCCTGATCCAACATTGTATACAAGGTGCATAAAATATTTCAGATCATATCATAATCATAGCCCCTGCAACATAAAATATACTTCAGATAGAAGTATTCCTGAGAAACCCTTTCACTTGCACACATGAACCTTTGATCTTCTCCTCCTTATATATTTTTGGCCTTTCTCACTACCTCAAACCAAAACAACACTTAGAACCTATGGTATGCTTGGATGGGATAAAATAACCATTACTCAGCTCAATATTGTGGGCTAATACCATGGTATTGACCCTTGGTATTCTTTAATCTTAAATTTCCTTGATTTTCCAACCCATACACACTTTTCCTCTCATGAAAGTGTGTGCATACGTATACGCCCTTTTTTTCTGTGAACCCACGTGTATACACTATTTTGAAAAGGTGAACCTACATATACAACTTAAACTAAATTAAAACATAATTTTTCTTCATCTTCTTGATTCTGATCAGTAGTCCCTTGTTCCAACCTCTTGTTCTTTTGTACCATTTCCCTGTTACCTCTGAGTTGACCTATTACAATGTGAGTTTCCCTTTATCAAATTTGAATTGACCTGTGAGTGAGTTGTCATCAAGGACAACACCTGTATCATAATGCCAACAATCTCCCCCTTTAGACTTGATGGCAACCATATTGGTGTTGATTACTTCAAGCTCTAGAAATTGTTAGAGTTATCAAGAAACACAAAAATACTCTCCCCCTTTGACATCAAGGGAAAAGGGCAGACCAAGATATTCTCCCCCTTTGAGATACACTATGTTGTCCATGCTCCCCTTGAGTACATGCAGAGTCTGCAGAGATATTTTTCAAAAGAATAACACAACTCTATAACTCAACTATGTGAGTATGAGCTTCCTATCACCAATGACTCATACATACATCAATCACCCAACCAAATGGGGATATACCAAATGTTCATACTTGAATGATTAATTGCAATTATTACATCATCCTTCCCATTCATAGTGGGAGTACAAATTACATCATATGGCCAAAAGGACTCATTAATAGACCATGACAAAAAGAGACATATTATGACATCATAGGCCTTTACATGACGTTTACAACAAATGATATGAATATCTGAAACCATATCTGAATTTAGTAACCATGATGCCAACAATGTATAATGCTTTGAATGCTAATTCTCCCCCTGAACCCATGCTACCTATGCGTTGTCAACAAATCATTCATTAATGCATCTTCATTAGTCAAATAAACAACAATGAACAAAGCATGTCAGCAAACTATAACCATCAATATTAGACTGAACATCCATGTCAGAAGCTAATTTTGAGTTTGACCCACTCTTTTTCTATCAGAAAAACATATACGCTCCTGCAGCCACAAAAACTCACATATATACACGATTCTTCTTCATGAAACCCGTGTATAGTAACCATGCCTCTGAAAAATGGATTTAATAGTAGGATGATGTAGAAACTACTCCCAACTTTTTTCAGAAATATTCAAATGTTTCTCTGGGAAGTGATTTGCTAAATATATTAGCAACCTCTTCTTTGGAGGGAACATACTCCAATTTAACCTTTTGTTCAAGCACTTGTACTCGTATAAAATGGTACTTAATAGGGATGTGCTTGGTCTTGGAGTGCATGACATGATTTTTTGAAATACTAATGGAACTTGTATTATCACATAGAATGGAGATGGGTGGAGAACATGTGATTTGAATATCTTGCAATGTTTGCATCATCCAAAGTAGTTGTGTTCAGCAAGATGCAACAACCACATATTCTGTTTCAATGGTAGATAAGGCAATTGAACATTGTTTCTTGCTATACCAAGACACTAACCATGATCCCATATATAATGCACCTCCAATAGTGCTTTTTCAATCATCAACATTTCCTTCTAAATCCGCATCTATATATGCACCAAGAGTGAGATTTGTATCTTTAGGATACCATAGACCAAAGTCTTGAGTTCCTTGGAGATATTTGAATATTTTTGTTACAACCTGAAGATGTGATTCCTTTGGATTTGCTTGGAACCATCCAACAATTCCTTTTGCATGCATGATATCTTGTTTGGTACCTATTAGATAAATTAGACTTCCAATCATAGATTTGTATGCTGGTTGATTCACTGTAAGTGATTCATCACTAGAACTGAGAGTACATCCTCTTACCATTGGAGTACATACTGGTTTAGAATCTTCCATTCCATACTTTTTCAGAATCTGCTTGAGATATTTGGTTTGTGAAAGAAAAATACCATCTTTTGTTTGTTGTTCTTGTAGACCAAGAAAATAAGTTAGTTCCCCAAGTAAGGACATTTCTAGTTCTTGCTGCATAACCGAAGCAAAGTTCCGACTCATAGATTCTTCATTGCTACCAAAGATGATATCATCAACATAAACAACAACAATTAGAATTTTATCATTCTCAATATTTGTGTATAATTTGATGTCTGCAGATCCTTTTGTGAAACCTTGTTGTTGTAGATATCTGTCAAGATGATAATACTAGGCCCTTGGAGTTTGTTTCAGTCCATATAGAGCCTTTTTGAGCTTGCATACAAGTTTTGCATCATTTCATAGAATGAATCCTTCTGGTTGTTCAATATAAACTTCTTCTAAATCTCCATTAAGAAATTATTATTTTACATCCATTTGATATACTTTGAATTTCCGAAAACTTGAAAGAGCAAGAAACATTCTTATGGCTTCAAGTCTGGCAATAGGTGAAAAAGTTTCTTCACAAACTATACCTTCTTGTTGAGCATACCCTTTAGAGACAAGTCTTGCTTTGATTCTAATAACCTCTCCATTTTCATTTAACTTATTCTTGAATATCCATTTTGTTCCTATAACATTTTTATCATGAGGTCTAGGAACTAATTCCCAAGTATCATTATTTTCAATTTGGTCAAGTTCTTCACCCATGGCCTTAACCCAACATTCATCTTTGCTAGCTTCATTAACATTTTGTGGTCCTTTGGACGATAGTATTGCTAGATAACTAGAACTTCTTGCAAGTTTTATTCTTGTCTGTACTCCATAACCTTTTTCTCCTAGAATTTGAGATTCTTGATGATTCTTTTGAACATACTTGGATGGAGTCTTTTCCCTTTGAGTTGTACCTTATTCTGATGCTTCATTGGTTTCTTCCTCTATATCATTTTGTTTTGATATGGGAAATCATTCATCATCTTCCTCATTGTCATCTTCCTTTGTTGATTTCATTTGTTTCAGATTTCTGCATGCTTCATCAATTACTACATCAATGCATTCAACAATTTTTCGAACTCTCTTATTATAACATTTGTATCCTTTATTGCTAGATGAATAACCAAGAAGAATTCCAGCATCTAATCTGGGTTCAAACTTACCAAATTTTTCATCAGTCTTTTTGATGAAACATTTTCTTCCAAAAACTCTAAAGTGTTTTATAGTAGGAGTCTTACCATACCAAAGTTCATATGGAGTTTTATCACTATTTACTCGAACATTATATTTTTTGAGAATTTACAATAATAAATGCACCTTCACCCCAGAAGGTGGCAGGAGTTCTAGATTCATCAAGCATAGCTCGAGCCATTTGTTGAACTGTTATGTTCATTCTTTCCACCGCGCCATTTTTTTGAGGAGTTCTAGCAATAGAGAACTATCTTTTTATTCCATGTTGTTCACAAAAAAAAAAAATCATTTGATATGAATTCTCCTCCTTGATCAGATCTAAGACATTTGATTTTTCAATCTGATTCATTTTCAACTAAAGCTTTGAATGCTTTAAAATTTTCAAATGCTTCATCTTTATGCTTTAGTAAACCAATCCAACACATTCTAGAAAAATTATCAATGAATAAAATGAAGTATTCTTCTCCACAAGGTGACTTTTTCCTTATTAGCCCACACAGAACAATATGAATGAGTTCAAGAGGCTTACTTGTTGATACTTCTTTCTCATTGAAGTGAAATCTGGTTTTCTTACCAACTTGACATGGTTTGAAAATGGTATTATCTGCGATGCTGATATTTGGAAGATCGTGAACTGCCTTGAGTCTACATGCTTTTCTTATTTGAGAAAATCTTAGGTGCCCCAATATTCTATGCCATAACTAGTTCTCTTTGTTTTTCTTAGATAGCATTGTTCTTGACCTCCTTTTAGTATATATAGATTTCTTGGAGTTCTTGTACCTTTGATTACTATCTTTCCTGTATCAAGCTCACAAACCATACATCTGTTTGATTGAAACACAACTTCATTTCCTTGATCACACATTTGACTGAAAGTCAATAGGTTATGCTTTAAACCATCAACATACATAACCTTTCCAGCTTTAACCTTTTCTTTCGAATAAAGAGAACCTTTACCCTTAATGACAGCTGGTGTGCCATTTCCAAAAGAGACATTCTTTTCTTTTTCTAAAGCATTATATGAAAGGAGTTTAACTTTATCACCTGTCATGTGTTTAGAGAATCCGCTATCAATGTACCACTGATTTTATTGTCCTTCTGCAAACAGAGCTATGCCACATTTTTCTGATTGAAATTTCTTCCTTCTCCATACCTTGGAATTTGGCAATGTTTTTTCCTTTTGAATTGTTGGCCGAAATTTTCTCCTGCATTCAGATTCTTCATGACCAAAGTTATTGCAAAATGAAAACTCAATTTCATCTTCAAGAGAAGAAAATTTATTATAATAACTTTTCTTGATTCCTGACGCGCTTCTTTGTTTTCGTGCTTCTCTAATAATGATAGTTTTGTATGCAACACATTGAGCAGCCTTATGACCATAGTTATGGCATGAAAAACAATGTCCATTAATAAGTTTTTGTGATCATAAGATATTTTGGTATCGTTAAACTTTTGGTTGATTCTTTTATTGATGTTCACCATTAGAGTAAAATGCACATGATTTACGTGAGGAGTACTTTTAGGCTTTTGTTGAAGATTGGCACACTATTCACTGGTATTTGCTGCATCAAGATAACTTTTGGTGATGGTTGACAACTTTTGTGATTGAGATGTTTCTTGAGTATATCCAAGACCCGTCTTTATAAGAGGGGAACGTTGAACCTTGATGATTTCATCTAAAGTTTATGATCCTTTAGAAAATCTAAGATTAGTAGATTTTGTCTTCTCATGTTCTTTTCTTAGACCCACTACTTCACATTGTAATTTTTCATTGTGCTTTCTCTTTCAGTGAGTTGATGTTTCAAAGTGTCTATGACCATATTATTTTCTTCCAAACAGATTTTAAGTTGAGTGATTTTTTCAATAAAATCTTCCTCTTCTAAAGCATCCATAAAATCATCATTTTCATAAGCCATGAGTAGTTTAAATTCTTGTTTAGATTCATCTTCATCACTATCGTCATGAGTATAATAACTTTTTCTATTGACAAACGATTTTCTATTACCCTTTGCAGACTCCTTTCCCTTTTCATGATTATCTTTATGAGATAATTTAGCAGCATAATGGCCAACTCTACCACAAGAAAAACATTTGAATGGTAGCTTACCTCTGAATCTTCCAGAACCCCATTGAAGCTTCTTGACAAATTTTACTTCATCTTCTTCTGAAATATATCCTAATTCATTGAGATATTCCTTTTCTTTTCCCTTTGATGAAGCTTTGAAAGAGGATTCTCTAATATCTGATGGAACTCCTTTCCTCATTTCAAAGACAGTTAAAATTCCATGAAGTTGAACAACAGTAATAGATTGAAGATTTTGATTTTCTTATATGGCATATACTTTTGACTCAAATTTAGAAGACAAAGATCTAAAAAATTTCTCTACTAAAGTAGGCTCCTTTATTTCTTCACCCAGATTCTTCATATAATTAAAAATCTCATCTACTCATAAAAAATAACTAGCAATACTTTCATCACTATGCATTTTGAGAGTTTCATACTGTATTCTGAGAGTTTGGAGCTTAGCGCTTTTACCTAGGAGTCTCCTTTGTAGCTCTGAATGATTTTATCACATATTTCTTTGGTTGTCTTGAGCTGCATGACTTTGACGAATTTTGATTCTGACAGACTTCCCAATAAAGTATTGACTACTTTGGCATTGGTTTCGTATAACTTCTTACCTTTTGTATTTGTAGGTATGGCTACTGGAAATTGGTATCCTCCTTCCACAATTTCCCGAACATCAACTCCAAGGGACTGAATATAGGCTATGGTTCTTATCTTCCAATATACTAAGTTGTTTTCATTGAAGATTGGTGGTTTGATAGATCCCATGCCTTCGTGATTATTCATCTTGAGAGACCTTCCTTCATGCGATCAAGCTTCTTTTGAAGGACCTGCTCTAATACCAATTGTTGGAAATAATACTGAGATGGGTGGGGGGGTGAATCAGTATTTACAATTCAATAACTTTTCATTTCACAATCAGATTTATATACACTATTTCAGTGAAGTGAACTCATGTGTGCACGCAACTGTTATTAAGGAAATCAACGTATACCAAGAGAACTTATGATTCAGTTAACTCATCACGTGTTGATCCTTAATCAGTGCATTAGTACTTTATTAAATAGTAACTATGAGCGGTAATAACATAGTAAACCATCACACATAAGAAACACACATGAACACCAAGATTTAAGGTGGAAACCCAATGCAAGATAAAAACCACATGTTGTTGTCGTCTTTGTCTTCTTTTTAATATAAAGAAAATATGTTTACAATCTTATATTGGTGTAGATTCATACTAGTATGCATGCACCCACTTGCAGAAGACTACAACCTTCTCTTGTTTTCTAGCTTCTACTGGAAGGGAGCTAAAACCCCCTAGATCTTGTACTAGCCAATATTTTTACATGTACATAGGCGTCGGCCTACAGAAGGCTATGAACTTCTCTCTTCCTCCAAGGACCACATTTCATAAATTTTCAGACCGGATACTTTTGGTACATAAGCACACAATTAATCACCACTGCAATAACTGCATCTACCAACAACCAGTCAATCTGAACAGTTAGAACACTATCACCAGAACACTGCGCTGAACCTAGAAACCTGTATCATCAACCAGAACCAGCTGCAACCTCAAAAATCATATGTCATAATGCATATGCTACTTTATTGAACCCAATCTGCATGTATACGCTATTTCCTTTAACCAAACCTATATATACCTTCAAAATTTTGGATTTAAGAGATCTGTGGTTTTCATCTTTTGAATGAGTTACCGGAGAATCCACAGTATGAGTGTTGTTTTTATGCCAACGTTTCGAATCCCAAATGGGATCCATCATCAGGACTTGAGAATGAGGATAAAAGATGAGCTGCTTTGGTGAATAAATACTAATGAGGAAAAATTCCTCCGCATTAGCATATTGTCGGGTAAAAAAATTATTTATTAATTTATTAATTAAATTTTTTTATAGTTTTATTAATGATTAATTTAATTATTTTTATTTTATATGCTTATTAATTTTAACTTTATTCTTATTAATGTTAATTAAATAAATAAAAGTTGTTAAATTAATTCAATTTTTATTTATTTTATTTAAAAATAAATAAAATTTGTAAAATTCATTTTCAATTAGTGTTAATTAATAAAATTATAATTTTATTATTTTAATTTTAATAATTTTAATTAAATTTTAACAATTTTAATTAATTTTTTATTTTAAAAGGAATAAAATTATAAATTTGTTATTAATATTAGTTTTTACTAATTAAATTTTTATTGCGTTTTGAATGATTTTTATATGTTATTTAAAAACTAATTAAATTTGTTAGTTTATATTTTATGTTATTAATTTTATTATTAAATTATTAACATTATTATTTAATTTATTAATTAATTTAATAAATTAAATAATTTTTATTTTATTTTATTAATATGTTTTACTAATTAAATTTTGTTAGTTTTAATATTTTTATGTTTATTATTATTTATTAACATTATTAATTAATCTTATTAATTAGATTTAATTTATTAATTTATTTATTATTATTTACATTTTATTAATTTACTTAATATTAATTTGAAATTTGCTATAAATTTCATAATCCCTAATAATTAATTAGTTTTAATTTTAATTTAATTTTTAATTTTTAATTTTTAATTGTGATTAATTATAATTAATTAATAGGATAATAAAAATATTAATTAATATATAGAAATTCATATTAATTAATTATGATTAATTATAATTAATTAATATGATAGTTAATATATTAATTAATATTATTGAATTTTAAGTTTTAATTATTATATATTAGTTAATATTATTAAAATAGGGCTATTAGAATATTTTACCTGCTTACCTGCTGTACCTGGGATGAGTTTGCGATCTTGATTCCTTGATCAAGGGAAGCCAGCTCCCGCTAATCTCCATACCATTGTCTCTGTTCAGATTATGAGGATGCTTGATAATTTCAAGCGCTTCTCTGATCTTTCGTCTTTGCTGCTGCTCCTCCCTTGCGATAATTGATGCGGTTTCCAGGCATATATGGTGCTTAGTCTTTGCGGAGTGCTCTGCCAAGGCTGAAGTACGAGTTCTTTCATTCTTAATATCAGCGCCATGTTCCTTGAGCCTTGTTTGGAGGGAGCGACCTGTTTCACCAATGTAGCTTTTTCCACATGAACAATCTATTTTATAGACTCCTTTGAGCTGATGCTTGTCAATATCATCTTTTACAGACTTCAAACCTTGCCTAATCATTCCAGGGGCTGAGAAATGCGTGATGATGTTTTTCTTCCTTAGGATTTTAGCGATTTTGTCTGTAACTCCATGGATATAAGGTAGAAAAACTTTACCACCTTGAGGCTGGTCTTGAGCCTTAGGTTCATGAAATGACAACTTCCTTTCGACTTTCTCTATGGCTCTTTTCATCTCTTGTTCTTTGTAGCCTATGCTCTTAAAGGTTGAAACCAAATGCTTCTTTTCTTCGTTCAGATGCTCTGAGTCAGAGATTCGAAGGGCTCTGATGGCAAGGGTGTTTAGAACCCCAAGCTTTTGGGCTGGGTGATGGTGGGATTCGGCATGGAGGTAACTTTCTGTGTGGGTTGACTTTCTGAAAACTTTATGCCCTAAAGAACCATCCTCCTTTCTGATGATTAGAATGTCTAAGAATGGGATGCTCATGTTTTCCTCCAGTTCCATCATAAATTTTATTTCTGGAGAGATAGAATTTAGGTGAATGAAAAACTTTTCAAGCTCTGGTTTGCCATGAGTCCATTTTATATTTGTATCGTCGACAAAGCGCTTCCACCAGGCTGGTTTTAAAGGATATGATTCAAGGGCCTTCTTTTCAAAGTATTCCATGTATAGGTTGGCCACAATCGGCGAGAGGGGAGAACCCATTGCCACACCAGATGTCTGCTCATAAAATATTCCTTGGAAAGTGAACACAGTTGACCTTAAGCAGATCTCAGCCAATTTTGCAGTCCCTGGATCAGTAACATCTTTTATAACCTGAATGGCCTCATCAAGAGGAATCTTGGTGAATAAGGAAACCACGTCAAAGCTAACAAGGATGTCATCATGCTCAATCTTTTCATTTTTAATGAGATTTACAAAGTCCCGGGAGTCTTTGATGAAGGAATCAGTGTTACCAACAAGGGGTTTAAGAATTTTAGCAACATATTTCGCAAGTTCATAGGTTGGGGAGCCAATAGTATTTACTATTGGTCTAAGGGGGACCCCTTCTTTATGGATTTTGGGTAATCCATAGATTCTAGGGATAGATTCACAGGAAGGGATTAATTTCTTTTTTATTTTATCGTCAAGGTTGGAATCTGAGATGATCTTTTTAACATCCTTCATGATTTTGGGGATGGGATTATTGTTCAGCTTCTTATAACTGCCACATTTTAGGTGCTCATTCATTTTTCTTACATAGTCTTCTTTATCCAAAATGACTGCTGCTCCTCCTTTGTCTACCTTAAGAACCACAATCTTGTCATTGCTCCGCAAGGATTTGAAGGCCTTTTGTTCTTCTTTACTCAGGTTGCTTTTGGGGGTTTTGGCTTTCCTCATGATGAGAGAAAATTCTTGTCTCAAGGCTTCTTTTTCATCTAAAGGAAGGTTATTAATCCCATCCTCTATGCTACATATCATCTTTTCTATAGGAAGGTTTTTAGGAGTCACCGCAAACCCCATACCTTTGCTGAGAACATTAATGACTTCAGGATCTAATTCCTGGGAAGACAGATTGACCACTTTTCTTTTTAATCTTGACTCACAGTTTTTAGCTGAAGAATGATTACAGCTTCCCTTTCCATTGTTTAAGCCATGAATATGTGTACCACCATTAAAGCCATTGATTAAATCATGAGCACAATCCTTTGCCCTATCTGGGGTGATGCTGACTAAATAGTCATCTGCGCTGTGCATGCTGTCAGTGCTATCAGTGCTAGTTATGTCGTTTTTTAGGTTGTGCACCTTACCAGCATTGTTCATATATCCATCGTGCTGCAAAACCAACTCATTAACACTGTTGTCGGATTTATGAAAATTAATGGCGCTATCCGAAACATGGTTCATATATCCAGCGTACTGTAACTTTTTAACACTGCTCATATTTTGTGGATTAACAAAGCTCTCTGATGAAACGTGGTTTATTGCTTTGTTACCAAAGTTGTGAATGTTCAACGAATTACATGTGCTGCCTATACATCCAGCGTGCTGCAAATTAACGCTATCGGAATTAACGTTATTGGAAACCTGGTTTATAAATCCAGCGTGCTGCCCAACCATATTGCTAACTGGATTAACAACGTTATTGGATTCATGAACAATTTTATAATTAATTATAAAATAATCAAAATTAAAAAATTAAAAAATAAAAATTAAAATTTAAAACTAATTAATTATTAGGGATTATGAATTTATAGCAAATTAAATTAATATAAGTAAATAATAAAATTAATAATAATAAAATAAATTAATAAAATTAAATTAATTAATAAGATTAAATTAATAATGTTAATAATAATATTTAAAAAAAAAAAAAAAAAAAAAAAAAAATTATTGAATATACATATATATGTGTATGTATTTAATAAATTAATAATTTTTTTTTTTTAACGAAAACGGATAATTTTATTGATGAAGGACCGAGGTCCAAGCAGGATTACAAATCTATATCAGAGCTCAGCAAATTCTACTGATATGAAAAGTCTGCAGGGGAATGGGATTACAACTTCCATCCCTGCAAGCTTGAAAAGGCGAAGAGCTGATGAGAAAGCTAAGAGAAATACAATTCCATATCTAGTGACTTGTCACTCTGCTTTTCCTGAACCCGAAGAAGGATAGCGCCACCCTGTATCATGGCAAAGGGAGACTCGAATCAGCAAATATACCACTCAGCAATGGAAAGAATGTGCTCCAACTGGAAGAAGACTGCCAATTCCCAGCAATCCGAGCGACCTCAACTGAAAACGCCAACACATTCATACGATGACATGAAGACTACCCCTTTAATCTGATCTCAGCTCCATTGGGATGATGTCGCCTTACTGTTGCCTGATACTCTTAGCCTTCCCAATTCTCTCACGAACTATCCCTTTCTTTGGACGCAGGAGGGCCCGTTTATACGATTGAGGATCGATTTTTCAGCAGGGAGGACTCGTTCTGAGCAGGCTGGCCTCTTATTTCAGAGCAAGAAATTATGATCATGCCTCCCCTGGAAGGGGGGAGAGACAGAGGATAAGTCTAGCAAGACAAGGAAAATCGAGAAGCTGGACCTGCTCTTTTCACTGCAGAGGCAAAATTCACCTAACTCACAATCTGATTATGGGATGGCAACCAAGACCGCCTCACCTGAGTTTGTGCTGATCATACCTTTTTCCAGATTACATCCGATGTTTGCCAGGGAATCTGCTTCTGAGTTCAAATCTCTTAGGATATGGAAGATTTGGACTGAAGGGAATTCCTTCAGGAGACTGGACACTCTTAGAAGCTGTTTGTTCAGAACAGGATCATTGAGCCCTTTGTTGTTCCTTATAGCTTTGATCAGCAGTTCTGAATCCCCAAACACTGCTAACTCCTTGGATTCTTTTCCCCTGGCAAGTTGGCAGGCTTTCCAGAGGCTTAGAACTTCTGCCTGATTATTTGTTTTTATTCCAAGGCCCCAACTGAAACACTCTTTACTTCCATTCGAGTAGTAGATGGTCCCCCCCGCCCCTGATCTACCTGGGTTGCCTTTTGAGGCTCCGTAAAAAAATATGGTACATTTACCTTGAAGCTTCCACCACTTCTGGAAGTCTTCTACATTATCCCGAATCTTCCAATTTTCCTTGAGGGAAGGCCGAGGGACAGAAGGAGGGCCCATTATGGGAGTGAAATCGCCCAACCATGACCTTTCTTCATCCCTTAAGGAATTGTCTTTTACGCTAGACTGTCTCAGGGTCTCAATTAGGAGATTCTTGGCTTTTTCTGCTACCTTATCGGCTGGTGTTTCTGTTTGATTAAATATTGTTTCATTCCTGGAGAGCCACACCTTCCAGCATACATACTTCGGAACTGCGGTCCACACCTTAGACCAGAGAGACTTGGCAACGATGCGATGGGGGTATCTGGCATTCCAGGTTAAGAACAATTCTGAGATTGAGCAGTTCTCTGGAGGACTGACATTCAGGCCAGCTAAGAAACATGTCCAGGTCTTCTGTGCAAACTCACATTCGAGAAATATATGAGCAGAGGTTTCCTGAGCTTTTTTACAAAGCACACATCGATGAGGACCGGCGATGTTCCGTTTGCAAAGATTTTCGCCAGTGAGGATTTTATTATGAAACAAGGTCCATAAGAAGAAATTAATCTTCGGGATACTGAAACATTCCCATATCTGCTTCCACACTCCTTCCGGATGGACTGAATCTTTATTACCTTGCATATGTAAATACCCTTGTTTTGCCGAATAGACCCCTGTTCGACCCCAGCCCCAAGAATCCTCCTCCTCCAGATGGACTGGGGCAAAATCTGCAATTTCCTCTTTGAGTAAATTTAGCTGTTCGCTAAATAGCTCAGGAATTTTAGGAAATTTCCAGCACTTCCACTTGCCATCTTCGTCCCATTCCACTATGTCCTCGATTTTTCTGAACCTTCTTGCTCTTAACCATGCTCTTATTCCAGCGATTTCGTTTTTTCCTGAGAGGGGGGGATGGCCCATGATTCGGTCTTTGCACAACCAAATCGATTTGCCATTGCCGGGGACTTTATACAAATGCGATCTAAAGAAGTCTAGCCCTCTACAACAGAGTCTCCATGCCAAAGTGCCTTTAGAAGAAGTGGCTGGGTTGAAGGAAGTGATCGGACAATTCCTTAAATATTTGTGGATAAAAATCTGACTTGTTGGATGCAAAGGCTCAGAGGTTACCTGCCACAGGATCTTGCAGCCCATCGCTAAGTTGGCTTGGAGAGGGTCTCTGATTTGAAGGCCGCCCTCCTTGATAGGACGCTTCACCAAATCCCAATTGACAAGGTGAAAACGATTATTGTTTCCCTTACCTCCGCTCCACAGGAAATTCCGGATAAGACATGATATTTGGTCAGCTATTTGTCTTGGAGCCATAAGGAGTGACGCTTGGAAGGTGGGCAGCGCGGACAGGACCGACTTGATAAGAGTGAGCTTACCTCCTGAGGATAGCCAGGTTCCACCCCATGCAGCAATCTTCTTATTGAACTTGGAGATTACCTCCTCCCATAGATTGTTCCTATTGGAGCCCAGCGTCAACGGGAGACCCAAGTACTTGATTTTATCCCATTCAGCATATCCTTTGAAGCCCAGTTCGCTGGCTATTCTGTCGATGGTTTGTTGATCGGCATTCCAGGCAAAGACTGAGCTCTTCCTTTCACTGATGAGGGCGCCAGTGACATTGCAGAATTTTTGGAGGATTAACTTGAAAGCTTTTGCCATTCTCAGGGATGCACCACCAAGTAAGATAGCATCATCAGCAAACAGCGCATGATTCACTGAAGGGACCTCTTGCACAATTCTAATTCCAGGGATGAATCCACGATGTTGCTCCTGAGATAGTTTCCTGCTTAATGAATCCGCTAGCAGAATGTAAAGAAAGGGGGACAAGGGGCAGCCTTGCCTCAAACCCCTGGTGGCAGAGAAAAATTCTGTTGGCCTCCCATTCACCAATGGAGCTATCCAAACATTGTCTGTGCATGCTTTGATGATATTTATAAAATCTTGACAAAACCCGAAGGCTTCAAGGACCCTGAACAAAAAGGATCGGTTAACACGATCGAAAGCATTACTCATATCTAATTTCACTATCATACCTTGTTCTTTCCGGGCATAGCTGGACTGGAGGGCCTCTTGAATTTGAATGACGTTGTCGAAGATTTGTCTGCCTTGTACAAAGCCTCCTTGAGCTGGGGAAATTAGATGTTGAAGGAGAGGCTTAATCCTATTAGCCAACAGTTTCGCCACGATCTTGTATGATGAGTTGCACAGGGAGATCGGCCTATACCTGTCAAATGATCTTGGATTAGTTTCCTTGGGAATAAGAGCTAGAAATGTAGATTTTGTTCCTCCTCCCATTTTTGCCTTTTTCAATACTCCTCTTATCATTCTGAAGAGGTCGAATTTAATTATTTCCCAACAGATCCTGCAAAAATGAATTGAAAACCCATCAGGGCCCGGGGCTTTGTCGGGGTCCATCGACCATACTATATTGGTGATCTCTTCCTCCGTTGCTGGGCGCATCAATGAGGCATTAGCTTCCTCGCTTACAAGGTTGGGTATGACCGATAGAAAGTCCAATTCGTCCTCCTCCTCACCTTTTCTCTCTGCGCTAAGGAGATTTCTGAAATGATTTGTCGCTGCCTCTTGGATTTGAGCGAAGCCTTTATAGATCTGTCCACTGGAGCTAGTGATTTCGGCGATATGATTTCGTGAGAGGCGGGCCCTGCATTGTTTATGGAAGTATGAGGTGTTCCTGTCCCCGGATTTCAACCACAGACTTCGGGACTTTAATCGCCAGTACTCCTCTTCCTTCCTGAAGGAGAAATACACATTCTTTTGAGCCGTTTTTTCTTGGGCCAACTCTGATGCCGAAGGGAACGTGTTTTCCATTTCAAATTGAATGCCTTCCAATTGAGAGATTGCCTCCTTCCGCTGCCTGTTGGGAGGTTGTATGGATTTCTTTATCCATAGTCTGAGAGCTGATTTTACCTTCTTCAATTTTTGTTCCCACACGAAACTTGGGGAGCCATTGACGTCCATTTGCCATGCTGAATGAACTGTGTCCATGAACCCGTCCTTGCCTGCCCAGAGAGGGCTGAAGCGGAATGGCAGGGGGCCTAAATCTTCTTCTTCCTTTAGACAAAATAGAATTGGTTTATGATCCGAGGTGAGTTTTGGAAGGATTTTCGAGAACGCAATTCTTTTGTCCATCATTAGAGAGCTGTTGATGAGGAACCTGTCCAGTCTGGCTGCAATATGGTTATCTCCAGTTCTGTTATTTGTCCAGGTGAACTTACCTTTGACTGGTTTGAGATCCACCAAGTCCCATCTCTGGATCAAACTGCCCACTGTTCTGCTGAAGGGATCTTTGGACTGAATCCCTCCTTTCTTTTCTTTTAAATCTAGAATTATGTTCAGGTCCCCCCCTAAGACCAGATTTGAAGGACTGTTTAGCTCTAAAAACTCTGAGAGCGATCTCCAGCATTCTTTCTTCTCTTCATAATGTACTGGGACATATAAATTAAACAGGGCGAGGGAGAGGTTACTTAAAGTATGACGCAACTCTGTAAAAATCCAGTGTTGAGTTACTAGACTTCGTTCTAAGGAGAAACTTTTAGTCCAGAAAGTGCCTAGACCACCAGCAGTTCCCCTTGCGCTAACGGCCTTTCCTGAGTCAAATTTCCATTTGTTGATGTTGGTGTTTAGAAGGGCTTCCCCTTCTACTTTTGTCTCTTGGAGCATGAGGATGTCCGCGGTCTCTATCTTCAGTAAATCTTTGATTGCTTCTGCCTTATTGGGATTACCCAGACCCCTGCAGTTCCAAGAGATCATTTGCATCATTTACCGCTAGAAGGGGTGGGTCCTCCACCTTTGGAGGTCCTTGGCCTGACAGTTCTCCCTAGGGTCATTTCTATTGTTGCTTGACTGCCGAGAGTTTTTTGTTTTTCTGACTCCTCTTCTCTGGTTTCTTTGTTTGTTCTCCGTCCAGCCCTTTTTGTTAATTTTTCATGGGATTCATCATCTGAAGACCCAATATTCTCTATTGGGTTTTTCTTCTTTTTTATTATATCTTCATATGATGGCGAAGATATATTGCTTGTGAAGGTGCTTTGAATATTGCCTGGATCTGTAGCTTCCATAGTGGCTGGCTGAGTGGGTTCTTCTTCCTCTGCTTCCGGGGGATCTGGGGGAGGCGCTAGGGTTTCAAAAGGATTTTTGTCTCCCTCTTTGGCCTTTGGTTCACTGCTTCCAGCGTTGTGGTTACTTGTGCTTCCGTTGTCAACTTTGCTCTCGGGTCCTTTGGCCTTGCTTTTGTTGCTCTGCCTATTTACTGTTGTTTTCTTTGCCTGTTTCCATTGGTCTTCTTTTCCTTTTTCTGCTGTCTCCTCACTTCTTTTTTTACAGTATCTGGCGAAATGCCCGTACTCATGGCAGAAACGGCATTTAAAGGGCAGCTGTTCGTAATCGAGTTCTTGGATATGAGACCAGTTTGCCACCGTAAGCTGGATCGCTTCAGGTAATCCGATTTCCAAGTCGACCTCCACACAGATCCGGGCACAGGAGTACTGGTCTTTCCTTGGGGCTTGATCGATGTATTTTCCCAGAGTGTTTCCAATTGATCGTAGGGAACCCTGGTTCCAGCAGTGCAAAGGGAGATGCGGAAGACGAACCCAGACCGGGACCGCCCTGGGTACATCCTGCGCCGAATCGAAATCAGTAGACCATTTGTTCAAGTAAAGACCTTGGGGCCCCATGAAGTATGGCCCGTTTCTGAAGATCAGGCCTCGATCTTCTGTTGTATCGAACAGAAATACAAAGAACCCTTTGCCCACAAAGTAAATCTTGATTCCTTCGCTGACCAGAGGGAGCCAGTTCCTTTTGACCCATTCTTCAACAGCTCTCGGAGACGGCCACAGCCCGGTGAATTGACCAATCAAACCATTCTCGGCGAGATTCAAAGTTGATCTGCAAATTTCTTCTTCAGGGAGAGCGACCTTAGGGATGCTGTCCAATTTCTTCACGAATTTCTGCTGCTGCCCAGAAGCGGAACGTTTGCCAGAGGCTTCTACAAGGGCCTTAAAGGCCGCAACTTCAAGGGGGAGGGGAGGAGGGGCCTCAAGGCCACCTCCAGACGCCATGAGGGAGAAGCACGGGGGCGGGCGGGCTAGGGTTGCGCAGCAGGCGCAGAGCGGGAGCCAGCGGGGAGACCTGTCAACACTTTAATGAATTAATAATTTAAATAAATATTGATATATATATATATATATATATATATTATATATATAGGGGATTAATAATTTAAATAAATAAATGAATTATTGTAATAAATTAACCTGTGATTTGTTTTATTTTTTTCCCTGGTTAACTTGTCTCCATAAATATAATAGTAATTTAATATTAAATTTGTTAAAGGAAGTTTGACTAGGGTCCTTGGGTGGAAAAGTAGTCGTTAGACTTTGTAGCCGTTTGAGTCTCTGCTTGGACTATTTAACTCGCTGCTCTGGATATGGATCTTCAACTTGTCCTGACGATGAACCACACTAGTTGGTTCGAAACGCGTCGACAATTGATTAACTATGTGATTTTGCCGAAAATTCTCTAAACAAATGTTATGGATCACAGAAGTCTAAATTCATTGAAAATTTAATTAGTAAAACTATATTAATAAAATCAAAATTAAATTAAATTAAATTAATTTAATCTTATTAAATTAATTAATAAGATTAAATTAATAATGTTAATATTTATAATAAAATTAATAACATAAAAATATTAAAACTAATAAAATTTAATTAGTTTTTAATAACATAAAAATATTAAAATCTAATAAAAATTTAATTAGTAAAAACTATATTAATAAAATCAATTTATAATTTTATTCATTTTAAAATAAAAAAATTAAGTAAAATTGTTAAAATTTAATTAAAATTATTAAAAATTAAAATAATTAAATTAATAATTAAATTAATTAAATAAAACTGAATGAATTTTACAATTTTATTTATTTTAAATTAAAATAAATAAAATTGAATTAATTTAACAACTTTATTTATTTTAATTAAATAATAAAGTTAAATTAATAAGAAATAAAGTCAAATTAATAAGAATAATAAAATAAAAATTAATTAAATTAATAAAATTAATAAATAATTTTCTCAGCCGACAGTATGCTAATGCGGAGGAATTTTTCCTCATTAGTATTTATTCACCAAAGCAGCTCATCTTTTATCTTCATTCTCAAGTCCTGATGATGGATCCCATTTGGGATTTGAAACGTTGGCATAAAAACAACACTCATACTGTGGATTCTCCGGTCACTCATTCAAAAAAATTTAAGTTGATCTTCTTTAGAATTTGTCTTTAAAGGTTCACCATGTGATGTGTGTTTGCAATTCCTAAAATGCAACTAATATGATAAGCATTCTTTCCATTCAATTTAACAATGAAAATCCTTAGCTAGTAGGGATAGATCAATCAGATCTTTGAGAAAGAGCGAAGAGCACATCTAATGCAATTTCCCTAGCTATTCCTTTCAAGCATTCACAAACTACAATATGAACGATGCAAGTTTTTCTTTTCGAATCCCTTAATGTTATGATGAACAAAAAGGAAATATGCACATACAATCAATCAATCTTTCATAAGAACGAAGACTTTTATGATAGTTCTAATTCAAAGGAAGAGAAGACTTTATGACACTTTCTTTCGAATGAAGATTAATCAACTATATTCTAAATTTGACTATAGACTGATAATGAAAAAGAAAACATTTAAGAAACATTAATCAATCAAGTCAAAGTAGGGCTGGAAAAGGAGATAAAAACTTGTTCTCTGAGATATGACATTCATTGATCAATCAGCAAGGAAACAAACAGAGAAAAGTTAGAAAAAACACTTTCCAAAGGTGGGAATTTGACCTAAGGTTGATCAGCGCAGGTCAAAGAGGGCCTAACTGCATTGCAGAGCACTGGCTCTCACTCAAGGGTGCTCTGCAAAGCACTGCCCCCTGACCAAGCCTGTATTGATTTCTGAGAGGCCACTCAAGAGTCATCTAACCTCAATTTTTGACCAAAATTCAATGCAAAAGAGTTGAAATACAATGAATGAACACAAGTAGTGTCTACAAGAATGTCATAGGAGGTGAATAACCTACTAGGAAAGGTGATAGTTTCCCCAGCAGAGTCACCAATTTGTTTTGGAGAATTTATCATCTACGGATAAACACTAATTCACTAGACAAGTAGTTGTGCCTAGAACAACAATTTAAAGTGTTTTAGACTTTCCCTATAAGCAATAGATAAGAAGAGAAGATAGAAGGCCTACCTATAGTTCTGCTTTCCTCTCGTCTCCCTTTTATCGATTCCGTCACTCCTTTCCGTACTTAAATTGCTTGAAAAGTACCCCGTCAACACAATAGAAGACGAAAACCGATCAAACCATACGATCCATTGAATATAAATGAAAGGAATCAGAAGAAATTCATACATATAAGAATTATGAAAGAACACATCATATGGAAAAAGGTTCAAACACTTTATTATATAGAAGAAGGAATTACAACCATCAGTGTCTGATTCAAAGTCATTCATCCAGCTTGGATCCCATCCACATCACATCAAAAGCAAGACAAGCTTGTGGCATCGCATCATTTTCTCCAAAGTCAAGTCTCATAGTAGCATTATCTCTTTACAATTCAACATAATCCAGCCCCTGATCACTTAGATGAGTGGTCAATTTATAGGAAGATGAAGGAGGTTTTGTCATTAATGGAGACATTGAATGGCCTTCCATGCTTAGAATTAATTCCATGGAGGAAGGGATTAGAGGATAGGATGATCCTTAACTCATTCCTCATCCATTTTCAAGCTCGTAGGAGTTGATAAGACAGGGAAACTTCTAGATGACTCCACAAGATAAGAATATTTCCCAAACCCTATGTGAATTTCACTCATTCTTGCCCAACGCAGGTGAAAGGAAGCCTAAGTGTTCTGCAGAGCACCCTGGCAATGGACTTAGTTGCTCTGTAATGCACCTTCATAAGGGCTTACCTGCGTTGGTCCCTCTAAAGGCAATTTGTGGATGTCTTCAAGTCATGAAACTGTCTAGGAAGGAGGCATTAAAAAGGTTGACTTGTTTAGGAAATGAAATAATTGGATCTGTAACGATGATATGGTTTTTCCACTCTTGAAGAGTTAGCAGAATCCGCAGATGACATAGAACACCCAGATCAGCTTCCACCTTGCAACGAAGGGTACGAGGATAACGATGTGCTTTCAGATGACATTTTCCACAGGATAAGAAGTCATAGATAGGATTCCTCAGATTCTGAATAGGAGTAGTAGCACAAAGACAAGAACATGGTAGACCAAGATCTGGATTGGATGACTTAGGACCCACTCGCTCTTCCGGGTATTTTACACATGATGAAAAGACACCCAGAAAAGTTGTTAACGAAATATGACCCTGACAAGTTGATTAAAGCAGAAGACAATTTGGATAACTTATACCTCCACCTATAGATGCTCGAGGTACGTTATGACGATGTTTCAAGTAGACTCTTTCCTTGTACCTTAGATGGTAGAGTAGCTGTTTGGTATCATATTCTTCTGGTAAACGCAATTCAAAATTCGAGGGGGTCTAAAAGGTTGTTGCTTGAATAGTTTGTTGACTATAAAACCCCAGCCATGTTATTAAACGAGTTGGGGAATTTTAAGATGGGGTAAAAGGAGAAAGTAAATGATTTTAATTAGAGTTTCAATCAGATATTAAACAAATTTTCCCCGGATATGAAGCCTTATGAATCGATCACGATTGATTACTATACTTCTACCTTGTCGTTAAGCATTTCAAAGTTTGTAAAGAGAGTTACGAAATAAACTTTACTCATCTCAAAGGCGTTTACTCAGTTCCTTGTTCTTGTGGTAAAATATATATAGGAGAAACAGGAAGATCATTCGGCATTAGGTTAAGAGAACATATTAATGATATTTCAAAAAAATAGATCAGAAAAATCAGGTCTAGCTGAGCATGCATGCTCGTCCTCACACTATATCTGCATAGAACAGGCAAGATTAATTCATAAAGAAGACCACTACTTAAAAAGAAGGGTGAAGGAAGCTATAGAAATCGAAAAAACCTCTAATAACATGAATAAAGATGATGGCCTTAAGCTAAGTAACACATGGAAACCCCTAATAAATAAAACAAACAAGCACTAATCAATCAATTTTACCCTTCTTTAAAATTAAACAAAATTATAATATAATAAATAAATAAACATTATTAATAACAGTAATATATATCTATATTATATAATAATAATAATAATAAAATATTATAATTAATATTATTAGTAAACATGAATTAAATAGAATTTAAAACAATCTTAACATAACTAACACACATATATACATACACAAATACATAAATACAAAATAATATCAAATATAATTATAACATCAATATAATAATAACAAATAATAAATAACATTAATTCTTAACCAATTAAATAAATAAATAGAATAAATATATAACATAAACACATATACATATATAATAATAACAAATAGAATAATAACATATATTAAATAACATTAGCCCTTAACCAATTAAATAAATATAATTAAGAGTGATTAATTATATCAATCCAAATAATAATTAAATAATATCACATATCCAAATAATTATTTTAATAATAACATAATAATAGATAAAATTCAAAAACATATTAAAAATATATTCACATAACAAAAAAATAATAAATAAATAAATAAATAAAATTAAATAAAATAATATACATAAAATAAAATAATATACATAAAAAAATAAAATTATAATATTAATATTAATAAATTCATATAATAAAATACATATGTATTAAAAAAAAAAAAAAAAAAAAAAATCTACAATATATAATAAATATTAAACAAATTCAAATAGTTATTAAAAAAAAAAAAAAAAAAAAAAAAATTATTAATAATTAAAATAAATAAATATAATCAAATAAATAATTAATCAATTAATATTCATTTAAATAAATATTCAAATTATTAATTAATTAGCCGACCAAAAATAATAACAATAACAAAATTAAAAACTTTTCAACTATTAATAAAGCTCTGAAATTCATTCTCTCTTCTCAAATACTATCTCATTGCCCTGATGATGGACTCACCAAGGTAGTCCGAAACGTTGGTTTCATAACTGATCACAGGTTTTCCACAAATTCAAATTAAGAAATAAACTTTGGCGCAAAATTTTGAAGAAGCCATCGCAGTTGAAAAGGACTTGCGTGTGATCAGATTCATTGTCAACAATGAATCATCTAAATACTCCAAGGAGACTGGAAAAAGGTCTCAGGCCGATTTAAACAAGTCCAAGGATAAAGGAGCTACCAATCTTGAAAAATAGACCTAAACCATCAAGTCTCTATCCAATGAGTTGGCAGAGTTGAAACAAAGGACGAGTGAGACCATTGTTAGCGGCAAGCCCCCAACTTCTTGAGAAGGAATAATAACAACAACAACAGTAATCAACCAGATAAGTTTGTGTAGAGCTCGAATGTTTTGTTGAATGTCGAAAGCATGGACATGGATCAATACTATTATTTTCATCAAGAATATCATTCATAAAAGACGTGCCCACAATGGAACCACAACAAGAACTCTCTAGTTGCACACATCATTCATACGGTACTTTCAGATTAGCACACTGAGTAGACAGAAGAAAAGGAAGAATCTGTTGCAGCTAAGGAAACTGATGGTATTGGACACCCAATGAATACTTTCAATTTTGTTTTCATTGCTGAGAATAAAAATTCCAAAGAACCATCATTGAATGAGGCCCCAACGTAGAAGCAAAATACTCTATACAAGTTGAGCATTCAAGGGCCTATTTCTGAACAAGAGATGGCGTGGAAAAAATTGAAGGAACAATTGTTAAGAAAAATCACACTGCTTGTCAACTCGGCTCAAAACACTTAGAACAAGTATGGAAGTGCTTCTACAACAAAGAACACTTTTGCTAGTGGTAAAAGCAAGTCTACCATTCTCGAAATGTTGAACAAAGTCACCCCTCCAGACACTTCAGACACTTAGGTAATGCTCGTTGCACCGGATTACAATATAGCGGAAGACATGAAGAGATGTTGTGTGAATATTTTAGTCTTCGAGCTTATAAGGATAGTGAGCCAGTGGAAATTGCTTGGCCAAGCTCTTGCCCAACCTTCATCAAGTGATAAGGCTTCTTCTTTGTAGAAGGTGTATGGTAAGCCTTCTGGTCCCCTGGAATCAGTTGTTAACGTTGTAACATTAGAAGCCAATACTCTTTGCCCTCCATTTTTACTGACTTTTGAAATTTTCAATTATAATGTCCATAATTGTTTAGTTGATTCTGGTGCATCCATAAATGTAATGTCGTTATTTGTCACCAAGAAAATCAATGCCAAATGGGATAAAATCGATGCACAAATTATTCAGTTGGACAAGTCTCTTGTCTAGGTTATTGGTGAACTCAAGAATGTTCTTATTCACTTATCATCTGGCCACTGAGTTCACTAGTGTATAAACATAGTGATTGTGGACATCCCTGAAGCCTATGGTATATTACTAAGTGGATATTGGTAAATAATATTACAGGGGTATTTTGTTACCAATTGGTCACATATATGGCTTCCTTACAAGGGCATGAATAACCAAATCTAGGTAGAATCAAAATCTTACATAAAACACATTATCACACCCTTAATTTTCGGAAATTGTTTTTTAGAAACTGACCTCAGATGTTATCTTGCCAAGCCTTCCCCAGTCCTACAAGATACACAGTTGGAACTCCTTCCTAGTCCAACTAGTAGAAATGACTTATGTACAATAAATATTAGTAGTAAGAGTGTAGGATATAGCCCTGGTATATATGATTTTTTGATTTTGTATTTTGACGGTTCCAAGACATAGGAGGGCTCTAGAGCTGGTTGCGTTTTAGTAGACCCACAACAAAGGAAACACCTGAACTCTTGCCGCTTGGAATTCAGGTGTACCAATAACACTGCAAAATACGAAGCACTCATCTTGGGGCTCCAGAAATCCATTGACCTTAAAGTTGGGATTCTTAAAGTAGTGGGTGACTCTGAGGTCGTCGTACAATAGGTACGAAATACTATACGTTGTGTGTCACCTAATCTCAAAGGTTATCAACATGAGGTATGGCACTTCGTAACAACCCTCGTGAAAATTCCATGTAATAAAAGCTAACAAAGGCAAAATAAGGACGTTTATTCCAAGTTGAATGTTGGGCAAACCATACTAGTGTGGGTTTCATTATTTAATTAATGAATAAGGAAATTGGAAAAGGCAATGACAAAGGCTTTGGAAAGGCAAAATGGCATTTTGGCACATTTATGTATGAAAATAATGGAAATTAGGAGAAAATGAAGGTGAAAGGTCACATGTTGCATGTGAGGAGGATAATGAAGGAAAATAATGGAAAATGAAGAAAATAGAGGCTTCATTAATAAAAAGGCTTCTAAGGAGAAGTACACAGACTTTTGTCAATTTAATTTTGGAGCTCTCTCTCTCTATTCTCTCTCTCTCGCATTCTTGGACATTTAGATTTTTCTTGGAGCACTCTTGGAGGGTGTGGGATACTTGGAGTTTTGGAGAAAGAAGGAAAAGGAAGAGTAGGAAAGTGCAAGAGGACACCAAGATCAGCAGTTACAATGGTTTTTCTTGCAGGTACTGAGTTGAATGTATGTTTTACTAACTATTTTTTGGCATGCATGGCATATGCATGTGGTTTATCGGTCATGATTTGTCACTTGCATGGAGGATTGCATGGATTGACAATGGATTTTCCTAGCCTTTCCATTCCCTGGATAGTCATGGTGTTATGGGTTCATTCTATGGTTTCAGGTTGGTTCTTATGTTTCATTTAGCTTGGGTTGAGTTACTAGTTCCTGGAAGCCCTGGTTGGACAAAAGCTTTGGAAGCCCTATAAAAACTTGGGTTGAGTTACTAGTCCTGAAAGCCTTGGTTGGAAAAGTTCTTTGGAAGCCCTTGGTGGGTTGAGTTACTAGTTCTGGAAGCCATAGTTGGACAAACGCTCTGGAAGCCCGAATTAATCTTGTGGGTTGAGTTACTAGTCTTGGAAGCCTTGGTTGGAACACACACTCTGGAGCTTAGAAGGCTTGGGTAGAGACCAATTTGATGATGGTTTTGTGATGTTTGACTGTGAGGTGGAATCACTATTTGATGGGTTGAGGTGGTTGACCTTTGAAAGCCCTGAATGGTTTTGGATTTATGTGTTTTATGAGATTCTACATTCATGCTTGGAATATAACACGGGGGTGACTGGCTGAAGAGATTTTTGGCTCATCCGTGTCTACGGTTGAGTGGTTTGTGGAAGTCCCACAATTGGGTGGCCTTTGCATCATTAATTTGAGGTTATTTCTCCTTGTTATTTTATGAGTATTGTACTGGTTTATATGTGGATTATATGGTTTTTTTTCCTTTGTATTTATGTTTTTACTATGTTGGTTATGATCATGTATTATGACAGTAGCTATGTGTGGCTCTCATCATGTTTTCAATTGTAAATGAATGAATAATGTATCTACGACCTAATGGATAAAACTGCAGCTAATGTGTTGACGCATTAATGCTTCTTAGCGATTCT
This sequence comes from Pinus taeda, assembly GCA_000404065.3. Taxonomy (NCBI): domain Eukaryota; kingdom Viridiplantae; phylum Streptophyta; class Pinopsida; order Pinales; family Pinaceae; genus Pinus; species Pinus taeda. The sequence continues at coordinate 44,647 of APFE030441400.1, read as the reverse complement.
TAGATGAGTATGAGACCCCTATTCTTAGATCTATTATTTACACCTATAGATTACATATTTTTGATATGTTTGACGAAATTTCTAACATGGCTAGTAGGGGTCTAGTTAAAGGCTTGTTCAATTAATTTCATTTGTATCATCATTTCTTTGTTATATTTATGTTCTGAAGGTTTCATTGAATTTTGGGCAGTGACCTAGGCTCTGGGCCTGAAAATTGGCTCAAATACCAAGGACGTTGGCACAACACTAAGAAAAATAGTACCTAGATGTTGGCATGCCATGTTGTGGGAGTGTCCAAAGCCTTCTGGATGCTTTCATTCCCATATCATGGGAGCGTCAGGGGGTTAAGTGGTCTAAAATCTCAGTGGGACCTAGGGGCTGGTTACCAAAAAGATTGGGATGGTTCCTAGGAGTCCTATTGTTGATGTGGAAGGTCTGTATGGTGTGTTTTTGTCAGTTCCACTTCCTTAATGTGACTTAGGAGGTCGAATCATATCATAGTAACTTCTCGTCACATGTTTACCTCGATTAGCTGGTTACTTGGGTAGATGTGGGGGGAGGGTGTTATAGAGTGGTATCAGAGCCTGGCTCACCCCTTAGATTGGATGAGCGGTGTGTGTTGGTCATGCATTCATGTCAGTTGCACATGCGTTAATCATCCTTGTGGTATTTATGTATGTTGCACATGCATGGTGTCGGTCATGGTTGTAGTTGTGTCGCCATTTGAAATAAGATGTTGTTGTTGTGAAGTGTGTCGTCATGAGTGTATGATTGGTTACATGTTGTTTATGCTTGCATATTGTCACTGTACATTGGTATGGTTGTTGTTGTCATGCATGAGGTCATGGTATGTGTAGTTGACATGGTCATGCATTGATGACTGGACTCTAGCTAGAGTCTAGAATGATGGTTACATGGTTATATGCTTAGGAGTTATATTTTTATATGATATTATGATTATGTCATACATGCATTATGTTGATTCGTTATCTTGCAGATGAGATATCCTCCCCTAACTATGTTAAGGTACATTGGTTTATTGTGATTTGGTTTAGCTGACATGATATACCTTGCAGGAAGAATATCAAAGATGACTAACAAGATGGTAGACTACAGTTCCTGAGACTCTCCCTATGGATCAGATGGGCAGTGTGGTGTTCGAAATTCTTCCGATTTGGCATATACACTAAGAAGCTTAAAGGAAGAAATAAGGAGTTGTAAGGCAGCTAATGACATAATCATACGGGCGCAGGAGAAACAAGCAGAGGTAAATGCAGTGGCACTTCAGAGTTTGTCAGAATTGCAGCGACGTGGACCACTTCGGACCAGCCATGAGAAGGAGGATAAAACTAATGGGGCATATGGTAGTAGGTCTCATGGTGGTCACAGGTCAGATAGAGATGAAATGATTAGAGATGGCATATTATCTGATACACTGGATAGGAGAGGTGATAGACACAAGTACTATTCTAGTTCTGGTTCTGAAAGGCATGATGATCGACATTCTTATCATCCTTACAGGAGGAGTAACAGGGAGTTATTTTCCATATGAGTTTAACAAATAAAAACCACCTACATTTGATGGAGAGATGAAGAAATCATAGCATGCAAAGACATGGTTGCTTGGTATGAGGAATTTCTTCAGGTTGCATGATTATTCAGAGAACATGAAAGCCATAATAACTACATTCAATCTCAAAGGTAAATCATACGTTTGGTGAGAATATGTGAAGAATGTCAGAGGTATACATGAGGAGGATTTGACTTGGAATGAGTTCAAGTGACTATTCAAGAAGAAGTACCTATCAAAGAGATACTTTGATGACAGGGGAAAAGAATTCTATGAGATAAAGATGGGATCAATGACAGATGAGGAGTACATTAGCAATTTCTTGGAGCTACTGAGGTATGTGCCTTACCTCAAGGAGGAAAAGGCCAAGATTCAGAGATTCACTAGTGGGTTACCAATGGCATTCAAATACAAGATTGAGTTTGATGAGCCTAGATCATTGGAGGAGGTCATCCGAACGCTAAAGCGTTGCTATGAACAATCGAAGTGCAGATATGAGACTAATCCAGATTAGAAAGGTAATGCAAATAACAAAGGGAAATGGGACAAGAAAAGAGCGAGACCTCGGGATTTAGGTAATAAAGAGAATGCAATGTCATATAAGAAGTTCAATGTGTCTGAAAGAGGACAGGGGCATCGATCTGAGGAGCAGAACAAAGATGTAGGTCTATAGAGTGTTGGACTTGTGGCAAGTATCATTGCAGAAGAGGTTTTTCACAGAATCAGGGTGGTAGGCCTAAGATATATAGCGTACAGGGGGCATAGATTGTTGGGGATGTTGGTTAGAGCGTTCCTCGTATCTATGTAGCGCTGGATAATAGATAGACAGATCATCAAGCATCTCTCATTGAGATGGAAGATAAGCTTTGTGATCAAGTCGTTTCTATTTTGATTGACCCTAGATCTAATTATAGTTATGCTAGTCTTGACCTGGTGGATAAGTGTGGTTTGAATAAGGAAGTGCATGCAGAGTCTTGGTTAGTGTAGCTGGCTACACGTACAAAGAAGCGAGTTCACCATTGGGTAAGAGATTGTGCATTTCATTTGAATGGCATGCCTACCTCAACACATTTGAATGTATTATTATTTGGATCATACATTATGTTGTTGGGCATGGATTGGTTGTACCTTCATAGAACCAAGGTGGATTATTATGACAAAGCCATTGAGTGCTTGGATGAAAATGGTGAACAAAGAGTTTAGAGAGGTAAGATGAAAGCAACATTAGTTAGAATGGTGACATCTATGCAGGCAAAGATTAGTCATAGAAAAGGGTGTGTGTTATTTGCAGTGCACATTTCTAGTGACAAAGGTAAGGAAGTTGTGGATGTAGATGTTTTGAGCAGGTACCCAGTTTTAGAACAATTCCATGATGTATTTCTTGAGGATATTTCAGAGTTGCCACCTCATAGGGAGGTAGAATTTTCTATTGATTTGGTGCTAAGGGAAGCTCCGACATCAAAGGCACCTTACAGGATGAGCACACCTGAGTTAGTAGAGTTGAAGTTGTAGTTGAAGGAAATGTTGGACAAGGGGTACATTAGGCCAAGTGTATCACCATAGGGCGCACCATTATTATTTGTGAAGATGAAGGATGGTACTCTTAGGTTGTGCATTGAATAGAAACAGTTGAACAAAGTGACCATCAAGAACAGGTATTCGTTACCAAGGATTGATGACTTGTTCGATTAGTTGGAGGGAGCAACAATGTTCTCAAAGATTGATCTGAGATCCATATATCATTAGGTACACATTAAGGAAGAATACATCTACAAGACAACTTTTTGGACCAGGTATGGGCAATATGAGTTTGTTGTAGTTACACTTGGTTTGACTAATGATCTAGCTACTTTTATGTGCTTGATGAATAGTGTGTTGCGTCTGTATTAGGATAATTTCGTTATTGTGTTCATTGATGACCTATTGGTTTATTATAAAAATGTAGAAGAACATGCCGAGTATTTAACAATAGTGTTGAGATTGTTGAGAGAGCATCAATTGTATGCTAAGCTCAACAAGTGTAATTTCTTTCAGATTGAGGTATACTACTTGGTACATGTGGTTTCTAAGGATGGCATAATAGTGGATCTAGAGAAGATAAGAGCTATCATGGAGTGGGAAGCACCCTGTAATGTGGATGAGGTGAGATATTTCATGGGGTTAACAGGTTATTATAGGAGGTTCATCAGGAACTTCTCGCAGATTGCTTATCCTATCACATCATTGTAGAGAAAAGATAAGAATTTTGAATGGACAGAGGAATGTGTGGCTAGTTTTGAGCATCTCAAGCAGTTGTTGACACATGCACTAGTGTTAAAGATTGCAGATTCGAGCAAGGAGTTTGTAGTTTGTACAGATGCTTGCATGAGAGGACTTGGTGGAGTCCTTATGTAGGATGGACAGGTGGTATGTTATGAGTCACGGAAATTGAATGAGCACGAGAAGAACTACCCCACACATGATCTTGAGTTGGTAGGGATCATACATTCATTGAAGATGCGGAGGCACTATCTTCTTGGTAGAAGGTTTGTATTGATGAGTGATCACAATGGTTTTTGGTATCTATTGGACCAACAGAATCTGAATGGCAGGCAGGCTCGGTGGTTGGCCAAGATTAGTGAGTTTGATTTTGAGATGATATATATCAAAGGTAAAGAGAACAAGGTGGCAGATGCTCTTAGCAGTCGGATACAAGTAAATTAGTTAGCAGTTATGAGCTCTTATGGAACATACTTACAGGATATGATCTTGTAGGTAAGTCAATAGGATGTCAGGGATATGGAGATTTTGCATAGGTTGCAACAGAGCTTAGGTAGTGATACAAGTATAGGTGGTAGTACAAGTACATGTACAGGTGGTAGTGAAGGTACAGGTGGTAGTGAAGGTACAGATGGTAGTACATGTACATGCACAAGTGGTGGTACATGTATAGGTACATGTATAAATGCAAGTGCACAGGATGTGGATTATCATCTCATGACAGACGGATTGGTTAGATTTAGAGACAGGATATATGTGCCAGACAGTAGTGAGTGAAAGAAGGTGATCTTGAGGGAGCTTCATGCGAAACCATATTCAGGTCACCCAAGGTATCATAAGGCATTGGCCGCAGTGAAGAAATTTTATTATTGGTCGAATCTGAAGAAGGATGTAGCAAGGTTTGTGGCTAGGTGTTTTGATTGTCAACATGTGAAGGTAGAGCGTAAGCATCCAAGTGGACTGCTACAGCCGATTGCAATTACATAATGGAAATGGGAGTTCATCTCCATGGATTTTATCACAGGGTTGCCAAGGAAAGTGAGACATCATGATTCCATCATGGTAGTGGTGAAGAGGTTGACAAAGTTAGTGCACTTCATTCCAGTGAAGTCTACATTCTTAGCTAGTGATGTAGCACAAGTATTCATCAGAGATGTGGTCAGATTGTATGGAGTTCCAAGGAATATTGTGTCAGATAGGGATGCAAAGTTCACTTCCAAGTTTTGTAAGGAGTTGTTTGCAGGTTTGGGCACATATTTGACATTCAGTACAACTTATCATCTGCAGATAGATGGACAGATTGAGAGGGTCAACATGATATTGAAAGACATATTGAGGATGTATGTGATGCATCAACATTGAAAGTGGGAAGAGTATCTTCCACTAGTAGAGTTCACTTAAAACAATAGGTGTCAGGAATCTTTGAAGATGAGTCCGTTAGAGGCATTGTATGTGTGGATTTGCAATACTCCCATCAGTTGGAGTGATCCGGTGAACAGGGTGTTGATTGGACCTGACATGTTGGCATAAATGGAGTAGGAAAATCAAGTAATCAAGAAGAATTTGAAAGAAACAAATAATAGGCAAAAGAGTTATGAAGATGCGGAATAAGTTGTTCAAGGAGTTCTAGGTTGGGGAACAAGTGTACTTGTGCATCAAACCGAAGAAGAGATCCTTGCAGATTGAATCATGTGCTAAGCTGGCAACCAGGTTTTGTGGACCTTTCAGGATTATTGAGAGGATTGGGCCAGTAGCCTATCGACTTGCACTGCCCCTGACAGTGAAAATCCATTATGTTTTCCATGTGTCATTGCTAAAGAAGTATGTTAAATATGTTCATCGTGTGATTGACTAGTCTGTATTGCAAGTGGAGTCAGATGGAGAATTCCAGTCAGAGCCTCAGTGTATATTACAGAGAAAGACACTCATGCTCTTGAATTGATCAATTGAGCAAGTTAAAGTGCAATTGAAGCACTTTGGGCCTGATGAAGCTACATAAGAGATGGTGGATCAGATGCAGGCTATGTATCCTTCCTTATTCATTGGTTGAGCAGATTTTTGGTATATGTCTTTGGTATATGTTTTGGTACATGTTTTGGTGATGTATGGTATATGTACATATGTATATGGATATAAATACCGCCATGAGCTATGATATAAAGCTCCAATAAGAGGTATGGGTGTCATGTCATTATGATGTTATACTTGTTATGTTGTCATGTTGATTTGCTTCTCAGCAGGATAATCCTTGTAAATACTGCATCGATCTAAGTTATAAAGCTCCACGGGAAGTATGTTTTTCTTACAACAATCTTGTTGTTATAGGTGTTGTTGAACATCAAGGAAGGTGTTTCCCTTATTCCAAGCTGAATGTTAGGAAAAAAATCTTAGTTGGGGTGTTCATTGGTTAATTAATGGCTAAGGAAATTGGTAAAGGAAATGGCAAAGGCTTTGGAAAGGCAAAATGGCATTTTGGCACATTTATTTATGAAAATAATGGAAATTAGGAGAAAAGGGTGGTGAAAGGTCACAGGTTTCATGTGAGGAGGAAAATGAAGGAAAATAATGGCAAATGAAGAAAATAGAGGCCTCATTAATAAAACGGCTTTCAAGGATCAATACATAGAATTTTGTCAGTTCGGTTTTGGAGCTCTCTCTCTCTCTCTATTCTCTCTCTCTCCCATTCTTGGACACTTAGAGTTTTCTTGGAGCACTCTTGGAGGGTGTGGCATACATGGATTTCTGGAGCAAGAAGGCAAAGGAAAAGCAAGAAAGCGTAAGAGGACATCGGGATCAACAACTACAATGGGTTTTGCTTGTAGGTACCGAGTTGCATTTATGTTTTCCTCAATAGTTTTGGCATGTATGGCATATGCATGTGGTTTATTGGTCATGATCTGTCACTGGCATGGATGATTGTCTAGATTGACAATGGATTTTCCTAGCCTTTCCATTTCTTGGATAGTCATGGTGTTGTGGGTTCATTTCTTTGTTTTCTAGTTGGTTCTCATGTTTTCTTTAGCTTGGGTTGAGTTACTAGTTCCTGGAAGCATTGGTTGGACAAACATTCAAGAATCCCTGTAACATCTTGGGTTGAGTTACTAGTCCTAGAAGTGTTGGTTTGAAAAACGCACTGAAAGCCCTTAGTGGCTTAAGTTACTAGTCTTGGAAGCCTTGGTTGGACAAATGCTCTAGAAGCCCGAATTAAGTTGTGGGGGTGGTTACTAGTCCTAGAAGGCTTGGTTGGAACAAATGCTCTGGAGCTTGGAAGGGTTGGGTATAAACCAATTTGATGATGGTTTTGTGATGTTCGACCGTGAGGTGGAATCATTATTTAATGGGTTGAGGTTGTTGGCCTCTAGAAGACCTGAATGGTTTTGGATTTATGTGTTTTATGAGATCTCACATTCATGCTTGGAATATGGCACGGGGGTGATTGGCTGAAAAGGGTTTTGGATTATCCATGTCTATGGTCGAGTGGTTCGTGGAAGTACCACAACTGGTTGGCCTTTGCATCCTTAATATGAGGTTATTTCTCCTTTTTATTTTATGAGTATTGTACTCATTTATATGTGGATTATATGGATGTTGTTTCCTTGGTATTTATGTTGTTATTATGATGGTTATGATCATGTAGTATGACAGTAGCTATGTGTGGCTCTCGTCATGTTTTCACTTGTAAATGAATGAACAATGTATATATGACATAATGGATGAAACTACAACTAATCTGTTGAGGCATCAATGCTTCTTAGCAATTCTCATATGAGTATGAGACCCCTATGTTTAGATTTGTCATTTACACCTATAGATTACATATTTGTGATATGTTTGACGAAATGTCTGTCATGGCTAGTAGGGGTCAAATCAAGGGCTTATTCAATTATTTGCATTTGTATCATCATTTCTTTGTTATCTTTCTCTTTTGAAGGTTTCATTGAATTATGGGTAGTGACGTGGGCTCTGGGCTTGAAAAATTGGCTCAAATCTCGGGGACGTTGGCACAACACTGAGAAAAATAGTCCCTGGACACTAGAATGTCATGTTGTGGGAGCATCCAAAGCCTTATGGATGTTTTCATTCCCATATCATGGGAGCTTCCAGGGATTAAGTGGTCTAAAATCTCAGTGGGACCTAGGGGATGGTTACCAAAAAGGTTGGGATGGTTCCTAGGAGTCCTATTGTTGATGTGGAAGGTCTGTATGGTGTGTTTCCATCTCTCCACTTCCTTAACGTGACTTAGGAGGTCGAATCATATCATAGTAGCTTCTCGTCACATGTTTACCCTAGTTGGTTGGTTACTTGGGTAGATGTGGGAGGAGGGAGTTACACACTTAATTTTGCAATTCCAAGCTTTCAATATTGTTTATGTTCCTAGAATACACAATGCGGCTATGGATGCATTAGAAAATGTTGCTGCTAGGTTTCCACCACTTAGGGATGGTTTTTCTATTGAGCTTCTTTACAAACCGTTTGTCCCTGACAATATCACTAACTTGCGCATTTTCAATGATGACCAACAGATACTACATTTCATGGATAACGTTGATGTGTTCAAAGATGCAACCATTGACGAAGATGAGCATGACAAAACATTGTAAGATATGGCTCGAGCTAACAAAGAGAACCCCATGCCTAAGCGTGTGGTGTCACTGGAAAAGTTGTATGACTTTCAAAATCGTTTATGTGGATCGGTAAATGTAAAGTCTCACATTTCAACTTTGTCGCACAAACAAATCAATCTTGACAAAAGAGTTGCAAACCTCTATCTTGCTTTTCAAGTGGTATCGAGATGTTTTCATGTGGACGTATAATGATCCTAAAACTTATGACACATGAATAATCCAACACATTATTCCAATTAAAGAAGGGGCCAAGCCTTTCCAACAGAAGTTGCGGAAATTCCATCCCATGCTTGAGCCCCTGATTTAGAAAGAGCTAAGGAAGATGTTGATTACTCAGATCACATGTATAGTGCGACATTCAACATGGGTTTCCAACTTGGTCCCAATAAGGAAAAATTCAGGGGAAACACACGTATGTGTAGAATTCCAAAATCTTAATCGTGCCTTGGACAAAGATAATTAACCAGTGTCGTCCATGGAACAAATTTTAACACAGTATCACGGTTAGAAATGTTTTCTTTACTTGATGGATTTTCAGGTTATAACCAGGTTGTAGTGTCAAATATTGATAGACTGAAGACAACCTTTCGAACGAAGTGGGGCATGTTTTCTTTTAAAAGAATTCCATTTGGGCTGGTAATGTCGGTGCGACCTTTCAACGTGTGATGGACATCGCATTTCGTTGTTTGATTGGTCATAATTTAGTGGTATATCTTGATGTTGTCATAGTGTTTCCGAAAAAGAGATATGACCACTTGTGCTATCTGAAGCAAATTTTTGAGCGATGTCAAAAATACATACAAGATATCTCTTAATCCTAAGAAGAGCATTTTCATAGTGTCTGAGGGAAATCTCTTGGGCCATATCATTGCAAAAAGTGGGATTAAAGTGGACCCTGAAAGGGTCAAGGCTATCACCCAAATTCCCTTCCCATTGAACAAGAAAGCCATGCAGTTCTTCCTGGGGAAGATAATGTTTCTCTACAAATTCATCTCTAACTATGCCCAGATAGTAAAACCAATGCAAGAGATGGTGAAGAAGGATGCAATATACAAGTGGGATAAGAGGGAAAAGGATGCATTTTCCCATATAAGGCAAACAATCGTAGAAGCACTAACCCTGTACAACCTAAACTTCAACAAGGATTTCCTGCTCTACACCTTTACTTCTGATACTTCTCTAGAAGTCGTGCTTATGCATAAAGATGATTAGAATAATGAACAACCCATATCCTTCATGAGTGCCAGCTTGCAAGGACCTGAGCTTAACTATCCTTCCATTGATAAATATTGTTATGTAGTCCACAAGGTGGTGAAACAATTCTAACTCTATCTTTTGAAGATTCATTGTATTTTCTTTGTCCCACCCCCAACAATCAGATAATTGCTTGTTCAAAAATAGCTGGGTGAAAGGAGAGTGAACTGCATGACTAGTTTGCAGGAATATGATCTCAAATTCAAACTAGTTCAGATGATCAAGGGTCATGGTCTAAACTAGCTAGCAACAAAAGCAATGAATACACCTAAAGATGATTCATCTGGATGGGAGTAGGAGATCGAGATGTACAATGTGGAGCGAGCTCCGCCCACTAACATTCCAACCTCTTGGTATGCGGACATGCAGAAATATATTAAGCACAATACTCTTCCCTCTTATTTATCCACACAACAGAAGAGGGCGGTCAGATTGAAAACTCTATCTTACCAGTTGGTACATGGAGTGCTTTCTATAAAGCACAATAACAAGTTCCTTCTTAGATGCTTAGAAGCACCAGATTTAGAAAAGGTGTTGCGTGACCTTCACGATGGACTATCTGAAGGACACTTCGTGGGAGACACTACAACGCACAAAGTCATACGGGCTAGTTTTTATTGGCCCACATTGTTCAAAGATGCTCACACTTATGCTTGCAAGTTTTTGTTCTATCATAAATGTGTCGGCCAAGAAAAGAAGTCAACTACCACATTTCAGCCTATCACTATGGAAGAACCATTTCAAAAATGGGGTCTGGATATTATTGGTGAGATATTTCCGCACTCATCGAAGCAAAACCACTACATTCTTACTGCCACATATTACTTCACACGGTGGACAGAAGCGGTTCCACTCAAGCAAGTGAATGATTAGAAAGTCATCAACTTCCTTAAACACAATATCATTACCAGGTTTAGCGTTTTGACTTCACTTGCTTTTGACAATGCAACATATTTCTCATCGAAATTATATGCTTTTGCATTGGAAAATGGCATCTTATTGAAGCATTATGATAACTACTACCCATAAGGAAATGGTCTTGCTGAGTCTACCAATAAGAACCTTATCTATATTATCAAAAGACCATTTTATATGAACAAAGGAATTGACACTCTGCTTGGTGAACACTCTATGGGCTGACCGAGTCATGCCTAAAACTTCTCTAAATATGTCTCGTTACTTCCTGGTGTATGGAAAATAAGTCTTCCTACCCCAAAACATCTATATGCCTTCCCTTCTCAAGCTAAGCCATGCCTGTTGGTTCAGAGTAGGATAAAAACTCTTCTCAAGCTATAGGAAGAAAGAAAGAAAGCTAAATAAAAAATTTCTCTCCATAAGATTCATATCAAGAGATGGTTTGACAAGAATTTGGTAAGGAAAAATGAATTCAATGTGGGTGACTTTGCCTTGAAGTGGGATAAATCCCATGAAGACCACAAAGACAAAGGTAAATATAATAAGTTTCAATTATTGTGGATCAAGTCGTATACCGCGCAAGAGAAGCTTGGCCATCACACATATCGTCTCCAATCTTTAGATAGGGAGATTGACTCTCTTCTTGTTAATGGCCAAGATTTAAATCAATATTTTCAATGATGGTCTAGGGTTATTCCCTACTCTATGTACATAGTTTGTTCTTTCGTTCTTTGTTTTGTTTAGTCTTGTTTTGTTGTTTCCTTTTGTTATATAAATAAGTATTGTGTGTGAACGTGCTCTTTGGCTTCATTTCATGTGGCTAAATTGAAAAGAGACTTGTGACACTACAACAGTTGGCTAACCTTCAGTCCTCCTTCTTCGTTTTGGTTATAGATTTTGGTTAATGATGTTCTGACAAAAAATGTGATCCTTGTGTAAGGAGAGATTTGTGTTGAGCCATGATACCCATGTCTATTCTAGAAACCTTACACCTTCACTCGATTGTTTATCTTTCATTGTTTTCCACGCTTATCCAATCAAGTACAGAAGGACAAGGGGAAATCTAATGAGCAAACCAAAATCATAGGTCTTACATATGCTTCTATCAAGGAACAAGAGTCTTCTGCTCTCAATAATTCAGGATCCCTCTTCCATCTGTTAAATGAATAAGTGCATATGTGCAATCCTATATATAAAATACATATATAAATGGAAGAAGAGGAGAAAAGCTTCTTGCATAGGGAGGTGAAAGCAAGTAACTTCGTTGGGGTATTGTCCAGGCTCACTAGTAGCAGAGCAGTGCTTTTGTTCTTATAGTGACTTCGCTTGGGTACTGTTGAGGCCCGCTAGCAGTGGAGCAACACCATAGATGAAAAACTATACTCTAAAAATCTAAAGCTCACAAACTATACTACCCTTTCTTGATTCGAAACATTGCGATATTGTTGGTCTTATGTTTGTGCTCAACCAATAAAGGACAAAGGGAACTATGTTTATGCATGGGTTAAGTGGGGAAACCAAGGTGATCTGCGTGATGAATCAATATTCCCTGAAGAACTAGACCTTGCATGAAAGAATTAACCAAGACAGAGGAGTTTGAATTCTACCAGTGTGTCTCCAAGTGTTGTTGTTGCTAATACACCCTCTAAAATTTTGTCCTACATCCAAATTTTGGAGCCTACTTTGACTTTGTATGTCATCGTCGCAAGTATTAAGAATCACAACATGTGTATTCTCTAAGTATTTTGATCTCGTTTGTGAGAAAATCAAAGTGTCGTCTTTTAGCTAAGGCAGGTGTCGCACATCACACAAGTGTGGTTTTGGTGTGTTTCAAGGGTCAATATTTGTGTTAATGATGTGTACTTACCATGTAAACATGTATCACACTCATTTCCAAAGTTTCAAGCACGGTCGCACAAGTGTCGTCACAATCCTCGCAAAGTATATATTTGGTGTCACACTTGGCGTCATTCATCGCAAAGTTGTCTCATTGAGGAAAGTATGTTATTCATGTGTTCTAAGTGTTCCTCATTGTGTCATCAAGTAATCTAAGTGTGTGATCATGTTCAAGTCTCTATTTTGTTCAACCTCATCTCACTGGTGCAACACTTAGTCAAAAACTGGAAAACTCCTTGACTGGGCCACTCAGCCTCATTCAACCCTCTTGGACTGTGCAGTGCACAGTCTCAGTCCTCAAGTAGAAACTTGTCTCTTGGCACTATGCAATGTGCAATCTCTGCCTCGCAAAATTGCACACTACGCAGTCACAGTGCTCAAGCCCAACCCCTGAGTTCCAAAACTGTGCAATCTTTCCCTCCATCCAACCCTAAACTGTGCACTGCATAGTCTTAGCCCTCAAGCCTCGCCTTGAGCTTCTGAAATGCGCAATTGCGTAATCCCCCAGCCTCCTATCCTTTTAGAACTATGTAGTGGGAAAACTTAATGCTCAAGCCCTCAATCTGGCTCCTTGAAACCCTCAACTGCGCAGTTGTCAAGCCCAGTCCAGCCTGAACTATGCATTGTGCAATCTCAAGGCTTAATCTTGACCCTTGATTGCCTGAGCTACATAATTGCATAGTCCTTGAGCCTCTCTCTCAGCCTGCCACCTAGTTTTAGCTTAGTCATTGGATAATCATAATGCATCTTAGACTAGGGGTTTATTCGACTAATGTCATCTTGTTATGAGTGAATTGCAGTTGCATGTATTCTATCATGCTATGACAGGATGATGATGATGAAGATGGAGAAGGAGGCCATGCTAAAAGACACCTCTCTAGCTACAAGTACAAGTTGATCAATCGAGAGGAATCAAAGGGACATTAGATTGCGGCAACAACTCAAGATCCAGATAACATTGAAGACTCCTCATCTCTAAGCCATACAGAGGTGGAAGAAGAGATCGTGTTCTATCTTCAAGAAGACACAAAGCAAGCATCAACGAAGAATGGTTTGACATTGGCATGTCATCATGCAGTCCATGTCATTAGTGTCATGTCATGAGTCATAATGTACCACATCATTTGTGGATTATGTAAATTCTTATTCGAAAATGTATTGTAAAGTGGAAGTCCAAAGGACATGTACAAAATGTAAAGAGTCATGTAAGAATCGAAAATTCATAGGGAAGTCAAACAATCATGAGGGTAGTATAACAGTCACCAGGGAGGTGAAGGATCACCCCATTTGTTATATATACACCCTCATTGTACAAGTAGAGGACTTGTCACCTTGGCTTATCCCATAAGGCATCATAGAGACAAAGTTAGTACTTTTGGGGAGCAAGTAGTGGCTCCAATGCTCCAGTATTGGAGCAAGTGATGTTCGTTGTATACATGCATACTGAGACTTTTACTTAATATTTGAAGCCTAATGGCCAACAAATTTTTCATGCATGGATTATGAATATTTTTAAGGTTGTTCTGTAAATGTTTATGATTCATATTTGCTTTCACCTGTACTAAAGTAGTTGAACTATTTCAGTTATTTTAGTGGTTATCATATTGAGAATGTGTCGTAGTGGTTGTAATGATCTTTGCATATTTGTGGACTATTCCATTGGATGTTAGACAAATATTTCATGTTTGTGTGTGTCTCTGCTAGGGTGGTATTATTACCTCTCTCTTAGAGGCTCATTTTCTCCACCCTATGCAATAGAAGAACATTGATGTACTTACAACCAAACATTCACCAAGCACACTTACTTGTTTTTCAAAGGCACATATGTGATTCTCTCTCTTGCTGACAATTTAAGCTGAGGAAAATATTTAAGTAGACGACAGTCATACTATATTTTGTATGGGGCTCTTACACTAAATGGTGTGAGGTCTCAGTTGGGACCGCATATTGGGGAGACCCCTTTGGATGTTGGCAGGTCCAATAATATCAACAGGTGCCAAGGTGAATTCTTTGCATGGGTGTAATGATAAATTGTTATCGACACCTCCCTTGTTCCTCTTTCTTGTTTATTCATTGTTGCCATGTGATTTATTTGTATCCTAGTGTGGGCCTTTTCCATCCAATGTGGGATAAATATATTATTTTGGTTCGTTTAGGTGGATTCCTTACACTCCCCTTGGCTCTCTTTGATAGTTGGCATTTGTTCTATGTTGGGAGGGTTGTTTTGGGGGGATTCTTGGGCCATTTAGAAAAAAGAATTATTATTTTTCTTTGAACTTATATCAATGGCATAATGTTAAAACCATTTTTGTCTCTGGTGTGATATAACATGAGTTAAGTGACAATTGAATGGGTATGAGTGAGATAATTTTTAAGTCAGACAACTTGTAATGGTGAAAGTACCCTCGTAATGGAGTAAATGACATGAAATGTGGGAATAAAATTTGCTTATAGACTCAAGCAAGCATGACAAGTAAATAATTGAACTCAAGATACAAATCAAAGAATTGAAGGATATGATATAGTTCTTGAGGGGCTTGGTGTGTTCTCGAGATGATGCATTTCAAACTTTAGACATGTAGTTTGTTTTGATAGATGTTAGGGTGGATGATTTGGCGCATATACTCTATTTAATGGGTAGTACTCTCTATGGTAATTCTATTCCCACAAGTGGTATGTATGGAAGTGTTTCTTAGTTTGCAGTTCTTGGCATTGAGGTGAAAAAACATAGGAATTTACAGGTAGCAATTATAGTTCTATCAAAATTCCTAGATTGATTGTGTCATATGGATATTATTGTTGATGATAATAATATCTTCCCAAAAGGTCCTTCACGGACATGGATTTGAATTTTTATTAAGTTATTATGTATTCTAAGTTTAATGTGTTTATTGTGAGGTGATTTGTTAGGCTTTACTCTTGCCATAATCAAGGACACTGAATTTGACTAGGCAGCTTAGATATGGAAATTTTGGAAACAAGCTTTGACCTTTCTCATTTTTGTATTACACAAGGATGGTTAGGTCATGACATACAAAAAACTAAAAAAATGCATATAGGAGTATTTGATTAAAGTTATTAAACATAAAAATGAAAGATAAAAATCTGATTTCTCTCTTCTTTGATGGAGCTTCAAGAAGGAACCCGGGGGAGGCAGGAGCGGGAGGGGTTCTCATTGGCCTTGATGAAGAAATTGAAGCTCAATTTGTGTGGGGAATAAGACATGCTACAAATAATAAAACGAATTTTTTGGCTCTTTGGAAGGGCTTGGAAATGGCCTTGATAAGAAATGTCCCTAGGTTTGTGTTTTTTAGCGATTCAATGGTAATAATATGACAGGGGGTAAAGGCTAAGTGTGGATTAAGTAATGATTTCCCTCTCATTCTTCTTTGTATCCTTTTATTGTCCTCTCATTTTGAGCACATAGAATTCATTCATGTTTATAGGCATATTAACTCCATGACAGATGCTTTGGCCAAGTGTGGCTTTGAGATGGCCCAAGGACTAATTGAGATGGATTATAGGAACTTCAAAATCACTCACATCCCATGAAAATGTTATATCTCATCCATCAATTTTTGAATTCAAAATTCATTCCAGTTGGAAAAATTTTGTGTCAGACAGAAAGGACCTTCGGTTTTCGTAATGTGTTGTCTCAAGGAACATTTGTTGCATTAAGAAACTTAGGGATCCAGGTTGTTTATCCTCTGCGTCACCATTTTTTAAATCTCCTCTCCAAGTGTCCCTTTCTCTCTCATATGTTTCAAGATTCCTCTCCCTCCCATCATTTAAAATGGATGTTGCATTTATATCTCCTCATGCGAGTTTGGTGGGACATTGTTTTGAATCCTGTTTATCTTATGTTGAGAAGGGTAATTGAGTTAATGACGTCGTCATGTGTTTTTAGTTCTCAATCCTCTCAACGTTCTTTGTTGATCCATGAGTGGGATTTAGCTTTTCATTCCCTAATTGGTTCATGGATCTGCCTCATCTCTGGTTATATAGAGAGATGTGTGACCTCCCAATTTCTTCACAGTGACTACAACTTTGGTGGTATTGTGAAGTTGGTGAATTCTAACCAAGTGATAAGGTTGCAGTGACAACATTTCTCTTGCAACATGGTGGATCCTCCTCCCACTCTAGACCTTGGAGTTGTGAACCATTTGATTGATAAACTTTTGGGCATGCTCTAGGTGTTAAGGGTGACAAGAGAGAACTAGGATGAAATGGTTGAGCAACAACTTTAATCCTCCCAGCTCCTTGTGGAGGCCAAATTTTTTAGGATTATAGACAGCCTAAAATCTTCATTCAATGATCTCTGCAACAAATTCACGGTTCTTAGTTCCAAGATTACAACTATGGAGAATTTAGTGAGTGGCTTTGTGCATTCTGATAATGGCGACGATAGTTCTAGTGTTGCGCCAGTAAAAAAGAAGCTTTGAAGCCAATGAAGGAATGAATCTCCTAGGAATGGTCTCTGTTGATGGGCTCTCTTGTTGGATCTCTCTGTTTTTTAACATCTGAAAAATGTTGCAATGTAAATATTTCCTGGTCTTAGGGGTTTTTTGTAGAATGATAAGTAGATATATATTCAAATTTGGTAAGAATTGCAGCCTCGTTGCTTGCTCAAATTTTGTATGGTTCAAAGAAAATTTGCACAGTTTGATTTCAAAAAGACTTTGTAATGGTTATGGCCATTCTTGAGACTTTGTTAACATAAACCACTATTCGTCTCTTTAAAAAATATAGAAATTATTCAACATAAAAACTACACTCTACACAAAACTATCAATTAACAATACGTTATTATTTTTTTTAATGAAAATACCACCAACTTTCCTCGTTAAAAAAATGTGCTTATTTCATTGTTATAGAAGGGTTCTTTTAAGTTTAAAATAGAGATTAATAATTATGAAACTAAAGATGGGAGAACTAGGGATTGAAACCAACGAGGGTAAGCCATTATGTTGCTACTCCCCCCCTTTTCCAAAAAGAGTGAATAAGTTTAGGTAATGACAACATTTGGATTTCCCCATGGCTAAAGAGATGTGTTAGTCACAGTTCAATTTAAATCACTTAGTTAAACTATAAATCCCAGTTACATTGTTGCAAATTCGTGCAAAGGACATTATATTGAAGAGTAAAGCTTGAACTAAAGTCATCAAAATAACCTTTGAGCTACTTTAAATGCTTAATTTATTCTTTGGATATGTGAAAAAAAGCTTAGATTGCTTACCTTTATTCCTCCTTTAAGCAACAACAAGAAGATATCCAAACAAAGTAGGTTCTATGTCTCATTCCTAGAAAACTCTATAGCTACTATTTGCATGCATTTGTCATTGTTCGTGAAAATGGAAAGACAACTTACCTGATTAAGAGGTTTAGCTTTAGATAGTGTTTTTAATAAGACTCTATAAAGGGTGGTGAACTAAACCTAATGCTTTTCTAGTAGAATTGTGATTGATATCCAATTAGAGATAAAGTTTTAAAATAAAACTATTAATATATTTATATTTTTAGAGTGTTCTAAGGATGATGAGAAATCAAATTTGTCGTTGATTTCAAGTTCCTAATTATTTATTAATGCATTATTACATTTTTATAAATGTCAAAGTCAAAAAAGAGATATACTTATCACATAACAAAACTAATCCAAAGTCATCTAAAAATTACAAGATAACACCATTTGGCATAAATTCACAAATTATGCTTAGCATTCAATATTCCTTTTGTGAAAGGAGTAGATTGTTATTATTAACACTATTCTATTTTAGGCAAATATTAACCACCATGTTGAACCATGACATTTCCATAGATTTGAGTAGCATGCAAATCAAGTTATAAGTTTGAGATAAATCTTTAAAATTAACAAGGTAGAAAAAAACCTAAAAATTAAAACTAATTCTGATATTGCTATCAAGATGAAGTAGAGAAAGTAGATACCAAGTAATACATATATATATGAAAAAGAAGTTGACACTTCTCTATAGTCATATTGTTAAACAACTTAAAATATGCCCAGAGGGACTCGTTAAACACTCATACAAATCATGGAGTTCATGAAATGGAAGGGGAAGAACTTAGTTTATTTATGAAGAACCCGGATGACCATGTATTTGTATATAAGATAATAAAAAAAAATCTTCTACCCATAGTTGTGGCTTGTAGACATACCAAATTACAAGTAAATTTGGGTGTTAATGGCAAAGGATTTAGGGATTTGGTAATAAAGGTTGTAACTATCGTGGGAGATCTTAATACTTAGGACCCAACTATTTAATTGTGTGCCTATAATCATAGATGTGTATTCAGGCTTATGTGATCCATAATCAATTAAGCAAAGTCTTTCGGTAGAAATCACATAAGAGAACTTTTTCGCCGACGCGTTTCGAACCAATAAGTATGGTTTATCATCAGGACTAGATGAAGAGGTAGACCATGGCAAAGGCTTAAATAGAGAGTAATGTAGAGACCAAAATTTCAAGTAATGACTATATTTGAACAATAATATTTAAATTATGATATTAATTTATTAATATATAAAAAACAAATATTATTAAGCAACGACTATATCAACAACTAGTTTTTGAAAAATAATATTTAAATTATGATATTAGGAGGGCTAACTTATATTCTTGCTAAATATTTAGCCCAGAAGCTTAAGCCCCTTGTTGGCCATACATAATCCTCTGTCAAGGACTCTGCATCGTTTGTCAATGAGTTAAAGATTTTCAAGCTTGATCTGGACAAGCTTGTGAGCTTCGATGTGGTCTCCCTCTACACTCATATCCCTATCAACGAGGCCATCGAAGTCATCAAGTGCATTACAAATCCTGATACAACTAATTTAGTTGGTATGTGTCTTACTTCTACTTTCTTTTCATTCGATGGGGAATTCTAAGAGCAAACTTGCGGTGTCGCCATGGGTTCCCCCCTTTCCCCTGTGGTAGCAATTCTATTCACAGAGGAGTTTGAATCAAAGGCCTTAACTTCTTCTCGTCTTCTACCTAAGATGTTGAAGAGGTTTGTGGATGACACTTATGTCATTTGGTCCCATAATAAGGAAGAGTTGGAACCATTTTTCCTCCATCTTAACAATCAATCTAGTTCCATAAAGTTCACCATGGAATTTGGAAGTAATGGTAGTTTGCCCTTCCTTGACGTCCTCCTCTCAAGGAATGATGATGGCTCTTTTTCTCATCAGGTATTTCACAAGAAAACTCATACGAAACAATATCTTCATGCTAATTCTCATCATTTCCCATCTCAAAAGCTTGGTGTTCTCAACACCTTAGCGACTAGAGCTTTAAGAGTTTTTGATGACAACCATCTCAATGAAGAGAAAGCACATCTCCTAAGTGTTTTCTTTAATAATTGGTATAATAGACACCAATGTACTAAGGCTTTCCTCAGAGCCGAAAAGGTCCTAGAGCTAAGAAAGATACCAAGGATCGATTTTATAGTGTTCATCTTCCTTTTATCCAAGGGACCACTGACAAGATTGCGAAAATCCTAAGGAAGTATAAGGTGGCTTCAACCTTTAGGCCTTTAAATACCATCCAGAGCTCCCTTAGATCTGTAAAAGGCTGAGTGGACCCCAAGAATATGAAGGGTTTTTACGTTATCCTATGCTCTTGTGGGATTCCCTACATTGGTGAGATTGTCGCTCGATTAATCAAATGATTCGTGAGCATGCCGCTAACATCAAGCATGTTAGGACCCGCTCCTCTGCTTTGGCAGAGAATGCAGATAAATCTAAGCATCACATCTGCATTGAAGAGGCCCAAGTCGTTGCTAGGGTTAGTCATTTCCATCATCGTAAATTGAGGGAGGCCCTAGAAATTGAAAAAAGACCCAATAATTTGAATAGAGACGATGATTGGAATATTAGTAGAAGCTAGGTCCCTGTCTCATCCTTCTTCTTTTTTAGGTTTCTTTTGGGATTTATTTTGTTTGTTTGTTTATCTATGTAGGTATTAGTGTCATTTTTAGTATTTGTTGTTGATTTATTTTTCATTAAAGTTTATTTTCTTGATCCTTCGTGTTTTCTTAAATATTTTATCATCATATTTGTTCTTAACTCCTTTTAGTATTTTTATTATTTGTTTAATGGGTCTCAGCCCCATATTTTATTGTTGACCCTGTTTTATTTATTGATTACTTTTCTTTGAATATATATAATATATATAATATATATATATATAATATATATCTTAAAGAAAATCATAATCTTATTAATTGAAAATTACATAGCAATGACAATGGCATAGCATAACTGTTTGGCTAGGCATTCAAAGTCCTTGTCAAAAATATAAAATTAAGGCCTAAGCCATTCCAAAAAGTTGTACTATTCACCTCAGGGGTGTCATATGTCTAGTAATGCACAAATAAAAACATAAAATAATACAAATAAGATATGTATATAAATAAATAACCCAAAAAAGTTAGGGCATGCACACTATTAATATAATATATTTTATTTTTATTTATTATATTTGAGTTTGTAATTTTGTTTTATTTATTTATTTTCCAATTTATTAATTTAAGTGTTTTTAATTTCATTAATTTTTTTATTATTAAATGATCTTGTAAAGATTAGGGCTTGACTCCTTTTTAATAATTTTGAATCCCTCCTTGTTTGGTGTTTTACTTTGATTTTTTTTATTTTTGTTAGTTTTTTTTTTTCGATTATTTTTCCGAGTAAGATTTTTTTTTAATAATATTTGATTTTAATAAATTAATTAATATTATTTCAAAAAACAAATGTTTAATATAGCTATTACTGTATTAATATTTTTTCAATAATTAAATAATCAATATTAAATTAAAATATTGTTTTTTAAAACTAACTATTTATATAGTCGTTCTTTATTAATATTTGTTTTTAATAGATTAATAAACTAATAACATAATTTAAATATTATTTTTCAAAAACTAGTTGTTTAATATAGTTGTTACTTGTTAAATTTTGGTCGCTACATTGCTCTCTATTTAAGTCTTTGCCATGATCTGCCTCTTCATCTAGTCCTGATGATGAACCACACTTGTTGATTTGAAAGGCGTTGACCAAAAATTTCTCTTATGTGATTTCTATCGAAAGACTTTGCTTAAATCATAGATGTGGGTAATATTTTCTCATACCTATATCCATTCCGCAAATTATGTTACAACTTATATTTTTATTGAATTCAAAGACCTTCTATTACCTTATTAAATTTAAGGATTGAATATGCTGCTATTTACAATTTGTTTGGGTATTTTTTTAATTTTATTTTTTAAATTAAATACAACTTTTTTTATTAGTTAAAGAAAACTAAATAGTATATATCTTGATAGTTTGTCATTAGAGAAATTAGACTTAGAAAAAAAACTAGTTTTCACCTATATTTTCTAAATAACATTATCAATTTAAAAAGTATAATTGAGAAATTCAAATGATAAAATTCTATGTTTTTCTTTCCTTAGAGATGAGAGAAGTAACACTTTCTATTGTCTAAGAGGATTGAAGGGATGTTGTACGTAAGTTATATTTAAATAATATAAGTAATAACTAAAAAATTGATGTCAGCTATTATAAAATACTTCAATTTCACGTTAATTTTAATATTGAGTGTTATATAAAGAGATAAAGTAATTGAAAAAAAAAAAAAAAAAAAAAAAAAAAAAAAAAACTTCTTTAATATGAGTAATATATATACTTTCTATCACATACTTAATATAGAATTGACAGAAAATAATATTATTGATATTACTAGATGTTTAATTCATTTTTATGTTTAATTTAATGTAATATTTACATTAGTTATATATTTTAAAATAACAAAAAGTATTTTACTGTAACTTATAGGCAAAATATTTTAATGTCCATTAAAAGAAAAGTTAAATATTTAAGCATAATAATAAATAATTATTATTATTTTAGTAAATTATAAACATCAACATACATACATACATAATATATATATATATAATATATTTCTTATAACCGCATTAACGGTGTTTTCTAATTAAGGTATGAAGGGAGATTGTAATCATATCAACGTTTAATGGATTTATATAGATAACATCTTAAAAAGTATTAATAATAAAAATAATTAAATATGTTCAAAACCAACATAGATCTATCTACCAAGCATTGAGAGAATCAAGTTTATCTAGATACAAACTTTTTCTCAACTTCTACACTCAAAAATAAGTTTGCATTTTGAGAAATTTGATCAACCAACCATCAAGAGGGATCAAATCTCTTGATATGCAAATTTCCTTTAGAATGAAAAGAGATTTAAGCCTTCTAGAAGCTTGATAAATCTAGACTAATAAATAAAGTAATAAAAATCAAATTTTAATAAAAAATTATAAACACCAATAAATTACTTGTGTTAAAAGATTATAAAAATAAAAAATAAATAATAACTTATAAAAATAAAGTAGAAAATGTATAAAATAATTTTAACCATCAAACATATATCAATTCTAACATTTATAAATAAAATATTAAAAGGTTGTTAAAAAATTATTTAAATAATTACAGACCGAAGGAAGTTCACTTGTCAATTAAAATCTTATTTAAAAAGTATAAACATAGATTATTTGACAATTTCGTTTGGCAAAAGTATTAAATAATTTATAAGAAAAAGTAATTTATTAATGTAAGTGCATATCGAATTTTTTTTATTTTTATTTTAATCTTATACAAGTTTAAAAGTAATTTATTAAAATGAAAAGAAAATGTAATTTATTAATATTGAACGCATATTTTTTTGTTTTAAATTTTAAAGTAGTTTCTCAATATTGAAGTATACCAAAATTATTAAGAAAAAGTAATTTACTAATATTGAATGTATAGTAAACTTAGCCATTTTACCACAGGATAGTATTTAATATTAATTAGTTTTTTGGACGATAGTTGGAAGATAGAAAAATATTAAGAAAAGGAAATGATTATGTTATAATGAAATCTTACTACAATACTATTTTCTTGAGACTTACAAATTATAAGGTCTAAGTTGAAGTTAAAGACCTTGTCTGATTATGCCAACATGATTGCCACGTAAATAAAGAAAAAGATCGTGATTTGGTACCTTCGAGATCAGAGGTCGTTTTTGTATAATTTCTCCATATTTCTTCTTGATCACTTACTCTCGCTATAGACAACCTTAATCAGTAGAAAGCAATTTTTTTTATAGTTTGAAACATGTGTCTACAAAGGACTATAACAATTTTGTAAATAAATTTTGAATTTCTATGTGTAATAAGATCTACCCTTGAATAAAAATGCATATATCTCCAATTTGGAAAGTGAACCCAAGAATAGCATCAACTACACCTCTTCTTGAGAAAATTGTTTGTGTTTCTCTTTTGAATGTTGACTCACTTTTGTATTATTTCCTTCATGTTCCTTGAAACTATTCAAAAGATCACATTGCTCTTTACCAGTAATCTCCTTGGTGTCTTCCATGATCTTATTTTAATCCAACAAATTCTACTTAAGTAAATGTAACCCATGTGATGTAGTTGAAAATAATGCAGAGATCATTAAACAACATTTAAACCATTTTATCTTGCAAATCAAGCAAGTGTAGTCCATAAGCACCACAATGAAAATACTTCTTTTTTACATCACAAGACCACACATCACCTTGGTTTTAAAATAATGGCCACAAAATTTATATAACCTACTCTTCTATCTTACTGATAAAAGCATGAAAGAGTTATTGTGAATTTTTCATTTTAAACAAGAAACATAGGGATAAATTTGGAAAAAAAGTTAGATGAAGAAAAAACATGCATGTGGAAATTTCACATAGTGACCTTTGTGGTCCCATGAAAATTTAGTCATTGGAAAGTCCAAATTATTTTATTACAACCATCGACGATGCTACAATCAAATGTTACTGCAATACTACTTCCTTGAGACACAGAGTAAGTTGAGACAACCCTGAGTAGCTTTTTGTACAAATTTTATTATAACCTTCCCCCCCATCCAATAGATACCATAGAGCATTCTAAAGAGAGAGTCTATTCTTGTCTATAACCTTATACATAATCAAAGAAAAGGGCTAGGGATGTCACAAGCTAAAATAAATGGTCTTTGTCATTAGCGCAATGATGTATTGACATTCTCAATTGAAATGTATCCTATTAGCTGCATGGTGGCCAGAGACACCAGAAAATTCGAAATAGATATCTTTTATGGCATCCAGATTGCCTACAGACCATGCAACTTTCCCATCTTATACAACAATTTCTAACAATAAACACTCAAGTTGCTCTCCAATTTCTGAAACCCCCACTCATGCTGGAAAGATCACAATGTAAAATCAAATGTTCCTATGGTTTTTTTAAAGGATTCATATACAGAATAGACAACGAGAAAGTTGATATTGAGATATAATAACCAAGTTTTGGATCATTGTGACAAACAAAACATCACATTAACTCACATAATATATCCAATGTTGCAATGATCTTAGATGATGACTGAGTTTTGAATCACGATAACTAGGTGATGACCAAAAATAATATAAACCACAAGCAAAACATCACACCAACTTAGAATATATCCAAGGTTGCAATGAACCCCCATACATAGTGTTGGACCTCACATGTATTTTAGTGCACATAAAACACCACCCTAAAAATTCTATACTTTTTATCAATTAAGGATAACCTAGTATGCCTAGAGTGGACGCTAAGGTGGGTGGTACAAGAATTGAGGATGCTTTTTAAAGGGTAAGGGAATTTAGATACTTTGTTTGGTATAAATCACATTGTTGCTATTATTAGGCATGAATTACTATTAAGGCAAGATGATAGGCGAAATAACGTTATAGAAGCAGGAAACCAGAAGACATAGTTCATTTGGATTGATTAAATTGAGCATATTAAACATGCTTCTCAGAGAAGTCCACCGATTCCAAGTTACATGATTTCTATTGAGTCAGAAAAAGCAAAGCTTCATGATCATTCTCCAAGGTCGAGTCCATATGTTCAAGATAAGTGAACTCCTATAATATGGAGACATTCTCTTCCAACAGCTCCCAATGGGAAACCCAATTTTGTATCGCCAAGGACTCAGATATTGTTGACACACATTCAATCAACTAGGGGGCGCATAAAAAGTGATCAATCTCTTTGGACTAGTAGAAATTCAATTATCTCATAATTTGGAGATTTATATATGTTCATATTTCTTTGGAGCAATTTCTTTAAATGCTGACATTTTTTCTTTTTCTTTTTTTTCAAAAAAGGCAATCCCTGTTCAAGTTGCTTCACAAAGGTGATCAATATTTGAGATTTTCTCGATATTTTGTGCATTGGAGTGTCTTCTCAATTAGTAATGAATGTGAATATCTGCAGAGACATCTTATATATTATGAGTTTATATTAAGTGTGTTGAACTTGATATTCACACTTCACTCTAAATGTCTTGTGAGCCTTAAAATGCACCAAATCATTCTGTATACACAGAGAATATAAAGTAGCAACATTTGAGGTTCATGTTATCCATATGCATAGCAGAATTTAAGGGTTCGGTTATCCTTCTCCATGATAGCAATAGTGATAAAAATTGACCAAAATTCACTTATAACAGCTAATCGAGAAATTGATATAAAGTTTCTTAGTTTTGGAATAAGTAAAGCATGAGAAGACCTTAGACTGGTTCAAAAATGGCAAAAAGGGGTCAAGGCACTCTACTTATAGAAGCATAAGAAGTAGAAGAAGAAGCAGAAGAAGCATACAATACATTAATTTGATTGATTTGATGACCATGACAACATGAAAATTCCAATCCAACTAGTTAATTGCACTGCATACTTCACATTAATTGGGAATCATTCCATATACTGAAAATGGGGGTGTGGAAAACTGCAACATTTCCAGAAGATTAGTTAGTACAACATTGGTTTTAGTATGTAG
Source organism: Pinus taeda (assembly GCA_000404065.3). Lineage (NCBI taxonomy): Eukaryota > Viridiplantae > Streptophyta > Pinopsida > Pinales > Pinaceae > Pinus > Pinus taeda. The sequence goes on along the minus strand of APFE030441400.1, from coordinate 18,208 downwards.
AGGAGATTGCAAAGAATCCCTTGAAGCCATGAAAATGAGAGATTTATGGCTACTTAAGTTATCAAAGTAAAAGCCCATTAACGAGAGAAGTTGCAATTTGAAATGAGCACCTATGATGAGTTTAAGTTATAACTAAAACCATATGAGTCGCAATTTGAAATGAATCCGTTATAACCAAAACCATATGACTTGCAATTTGAAATGAATGTGTATCATGAGTTTCAGTTAGAGTGAGTGATTGTACAATGATATGCATATATATTTGACACCAATCTAACTAAAATCATATAAGTTTGTTTGTTTGTTTATTTGTTAAATCAAATCAACAATGATTTTCTCCATTGTTGAGAAAATACATTATTATTAATCTGCATATACAAATAGCGTTGAGAGTCTTTTTATCCATCTCCATGATAACATAAGTGATAAAAATTGTTTCATATAAAGTTTCTTAGTTATGGAATAAGTAAAGCCTGAGAAGATCTTAGATCGGTTCAAAAATGATAAAAAAGGGGACAAGGCACTCTACTTATAGAAGCAGAAGAAGTAGAAGAAGAAAAAGAAGCATACAATACATTAATCTGATTGATATGATGACCATGACAGGGTGAAAAGTCCAATCCAACTAGTTAACTGTATTGCATACTTCACATTGATTAGGAATCATTCCATATAATGAAAATGGGGACGTGGCAACAAAATTGTTAAAAGATTGGTTCGTACAACATTTGTTTTATTATTGCATTCAATTTGGGAAAAAAATATGGTATTTAATGCATGTTCCTAGATATGGATCTTTGTTGCCAACAACTCTTCGAATTCTAGCTTGCAACCCTCCATGTTGATGGTGTTTGTAATATGATTGACCAAAACAATGTAAGCAACTAAATACATTGTAGATTTATTATTGCATCATATATGGTACCTTAAGAGATTTGATCCCTCTTGGCACTTGATAGATCTAGGATTAACATGGATCTATGTTGACATTTCAATATAAATATTTCAACATAATTTATATACATAGAGAAAAAGAGCAAAGATGTTGAGGGGTTCTTTTTCGGTGCTTTGTAATTACTTCAATACTAACTAATCAATTAACATGTCACATAAAAAAAAATGTTAATAATAAAAATAAATATGTGTGTGTTTGTGTTTGTAAAATATTCCAGT